>JALIZH010032922.1:817500-925000 GCA_030522465.1 Rhipicephalus appendiculatus | reverse complement strand
ATACGCTGTGGATGGCGAGCGTTATTTTCTCGGTATCATGCGAGCGGCTGCTTCCTCGTTGTTAGCTCGAGCTTGTCGGACTTGTTGTCCGAAGGTTGTTGCCTCATCGACAGACCAGGTATCAGTGCCTCTAACAACGTTTCGTTATCAGCGAAGAAGAAAAAAAAGATTGAAGAACTGCCGAGCGCCACCGAAGGATGCTGTCGTTGTAAAAGGATGCCGACAGGGGAAGTCAACTGTTACACTGTTTGCCTTTGCCATGTTTTCTTTTTCTTTTTTTTTAAGGCTTTCTCTATGCAAACAAGTGTCAAGTGCCGTCGCTTTTCTTTTTCTCTCCCTATTTCTTTCTCCAGCTACTGTCTGGCATGGTCGAGTGTTATGTGTTGTAATATATTCGCGGTCAATTGAAAGAGAGAGAGGGAGAGAAGAAAGAATATAATGGCATGGAAAGGTACGTCAGCTGCACGAACGCCGGGTTTGCTACCCTACGTGGGAGGAAAACGGTGAGGAAGTAAAAAAAGAGAAAGAAAATACGGAAGCGTTAAGGGTGCTTCGATACGGGATATCAACGCACAAAAGAGCTTAAAGCAAAGATACAAATAGGAAGGAATACAAAAGGGAGAAGGCAGGGAGGTTAACCAGACAGCAGTCCGGTTGGCTACCCTACACTGGGGGAAAAGGGAAAGGGGAAGTGGAAAGATGAGAGAGACAGAGAGAGAAGAGCGTAAAAAAAAAAAGAAAAATAAGGGAAGGAAATGGTCAAGAAATGCGAATATATAAATAAGCAACAACAACAGCAAGCGATGTGGAAAGCTTAAGCTACGTAAATTTCAGATAAGGAAATCTCGGACTGCCGTAAAATGTGACGATAGATAGATAGATAGATAGATAGATAGATAGATAGATAGATAGATAGATAGATAGATAGATAGATAGATAGATAGATAGATAGATAGATAGATAGATAGATAGATAGATGGAGGGAGGGGTTCCTGCTCAGCAGTCCATGAAGGCTGGAAATTTCGACGCTGCAATTAACCTAACGATGCGCGCGCCCGCCTAACTTTAGTTTATATATAGTCATGTAGGTGATGGCGAGCTGGCCGGCGCACAGACAAACAGAATGGAAGAAAACTACGACGGCTATAATATTAAAGATAGTTTATAGGGCTAACTTGTGCCCGAAAGCAGTAAGCCAAAATGAACAGCTCGGCCGACGGCGGAAAGAACAGCGTGCCCGAACGGCGGCTGACAGACTGCCCGTTAGGCGGATGCGGCGATCCCTTATGCCATTCCTTGAGTCGCCACACATTGGGGCATCAGGCTGGCGAACGGGTACACTCGATCACATGCCAGGAGGTTGTTGAAGCGTATAAAGACGATAAAGTATTCCAGTCCGCTTTTTTTTTTCTAAACGCACGTAGGCAACATATAGCGGCGTTGCGCTAAACCATGTTGGAGGTCTCGGGTTCGATTCCGGCCTCGGTGGCCGCCATCGCGTGTGGGTAGAATGCAAAAACGCCGTTGTATGCAGGTTGCGCAGCCTTACTTTTCTGTACCACGACTAGATCTTACAATTCACTATCGGCTTTGATCTAATCGAGTGACCCTACAGGACTAAATTTCCGTAGCTTCTTCCTTTTTTTTTTCGCATGTGAACGCCACAGTGACTGAGAGTTTTGAAACCCCGCGGGTGGGGTCTCAAACTCGCCTCCGCTAGCGGGCCGCTGTCACGAAATTTGGTCCAGCAAGGGCCATGACAGTGAAAGAGATTGAGGGAGGTGCGGGGGGGATGGGTGGTGGGGGGTTAACAAAATGCTACCTTACGCTGCCGTTTGGAAAGCACTTATTTCCCATATCTCATATACAGATCACTTCTGAGGAGGATTTGGCGTCAGGATTCGAGAAACGTATCGATACTGATCTCCAGAATGGTTCACACCTGGACGGTGATTGTGAAATTTGGAGATTTTATTCCATGGTTACGTATTAACACATGGTGACCGCACGGGGAGTACCTCACGAAAAAAGATTCTTGAGACCGGTTCCTTCTCTGTAGCTTACCCGAACAATGCGTTATTAATAGTAACGGGTGAGTAAACAATGCGAGTACCATTTGACAATGTCACCAACATTTTATTCCTTTGTAAAGCCGCGGGACCTTGGTGTTTGAGACCCCTGCACTATACGGTAAAGTCCACGAAGCATTTGCGCATATGCGTAACGATTGTTGATGTCCCCTTTGAAAATTTTCTCTATGTACCAATCAGGCCCGTAGCCAGAAAATTTTTTCGGGGCGGGGGGGCCACCTTTTGTTGAAGGTCTTGAAAAACCCGCATTTTCATGATTTATTCTCGGTAAAACACCCCCCTTCAACCGCATTTCGAGAAGGGGGGGGGGGCAGGGCACCCCCCCCCCCCCCCTGGCTACGGGCCAGGTACCAATAAGGAAACGACGCTCCGCATAACACCTATAAGGCTTCATCGCTATCATCCGCCTGGTCGCGCGCGTGTTACAAGTACACTCGAGCATTTCACGCTCTGCCTCATAGGCACGTGCGCATACGATTGCCTTCGGGAGGCGGAACGCGGAATGTATACTACAGCAAAGTGTAACGGCCGCATTCTCGGGGCTGGTTGAGAAAAAATGTGACAGGCCGAGAGCTCATAAACTATAGCGCTCAGAGCACCGGTCGCTGGCCTAATAATCGATTTGCGCGAGGGTATGCGAGCGAGGCTGCAACGCGAGATGGCCCAGCAAAATAAATAAAGCAAACCTAGGAAAAAAAAGATCGAGAACATCTAAGTGAACTGCGGAGTATGAGGCTCCATAGCGCTGACTGACTTCATGCGTTCTCGAAGGAAATGTCATTCCCGCGATATAACAGTGTCAAGAGACCAGCTTGCGTTGCACTTTTGTGTCGGTTTACCTGTTGACGTATTGAGACTTCCATAGATCATTCGATGCATTACCCGCGCTCCAGTGCGGTGCGTTCGTCCGCGTCTCTGAACGAATCAACGGCCTGGTGTTGTCTTTTGTGAGATGGTTGACTCAAGCATGAGAGCTTTCGTCAGATATAAATCCTACACATTTCATTCATTCATTCATTCATTCATTCATTCATTCATTCATTCATTCATTTAGGACAAACTTGCCTTACGGAAGGGAGTGGGTTTTTCATACAAAACAAAAACAGTCAGTATTTAGTCTAGTGTAACAATTAAGTAGGACTCCTGATTGTATCATGTCGGCTAAAACGTAAAGAACCATTTGTGTTAATTATCATTTAGAGTGGCAACATCAGCTGAAGATTGGTTTCAGCGGGATGTGCAAGAAAAGCATGAGTTAAATAGAATTCTTGAGCTGTACAGTGTTAACCGGCACCGGTTCTGAATAGACATCGGACTTGTACACGTGCTATATTAGACATAGACCTGTTTCTTGTACCCACGGCTATACCACACTCCTGATCTCCAAACAACTACCCGCCACGGTGGTCTAGTGGTTATGTTGCTCGAGTGCTCGACCGAAGGTCGTGAGATTGAAACCCGGCCGTGGAGGCCGCACTTCGACGGAGGCAAAATGCTAGAGGCCCATGCTTTTAAGTTTAGGTGCCCGTTAGAGAACCCCATGATGGTAGAAATTTCCGGAGCCCTCCACTCATATCGCGGTTTTGGGACGTAAAACCCCTACAGTTATAATTACTCCCTAAATAACCGCTATTTAATCACACTTTCAGCTTCCGAAGGAAAGCACTGTTAGGTATTTCCGGGGTGGCTGTTTCCTCTTTTCTTTTCTAATGTCGTCGACTCTTGCATTCGAAAGAACTGCCGAAAAAAAACCGTCTTCCACGGTGAAATTAGAACGTCTAGAGGTGGTGAAGAACAGCCGAGCGCCGCCCACTGTTTGCACGCCGTCTTCTCACCCACGTCTGAAAACCGGCGTTAACGGATCTCCTAGTTTTTCCTAAAAGAAAAAAAATTCGTCGCACCTCCGGAGCTGTTAGGTCGTCCTCGATTGAAACGGGAAGAGCCAGGCGGTGGGCGTAGCGGGTTTTAGAGTATAGAGCTGCAAACACCAACGCCTACTTCCTGTGTGCGCTATGTAGTTTTGCAGGCGTTCTCCGGGCTATATCGCTTATCCGTGCGCAAGTCTAGATGTCAGAGAGTCACACCTGCTCAACGAACTCCCATTAACACGAGCCTTCCTTGACAAGTTACGGATATCCGCGTTCGGTATGCAAATTTCAACGTGAGCATGATTGGCGCGCTTGGACTGTCGGTATATGTGATGACGCCCTGTGTCGATAAGGATTTCGACTTGGTGCGAATTTTGTCGACAGGAACCGCGTGCGAATGTATAGTGAGCATGGTAAGCTGTTGTTTTATTTTGTTATGTACTCTAAGAAAAGTGAGAGACATTTGACTTTTTTTACAGCGAAAGCTGTTTTGAGATCACAACAACAGATGATTTGGGAGGCGTGGTTGTTCGCCACCGCCGCCGGTGTCATTAACCGATATCGTGCGAAATGAGAAAAAAAAAAAAAGATCAAAATGGGACGGGATTTCAGTGAGGGCTCTCTGAGTAGCTGTCGAGTATTGTATCACGGAGCCACGGTGGTGCTTGAAGCTCATTCGCTAAAAGACCCTATATAGAGAGGCGTCATGTCGGGCAAGGAATCACGTTAACATACGTAATATAGCCTGGTAGAAGAGTAAACTGACAACCAGGCGTCACACAATACGAATTGCGTAACGAGTTGGTCGTTTAAAGCTTCCGATCCATTACATAGGGCTCAGACATAATTCTTCATCGTCACCAGCCACATCATCAAAAAAGTGTACGCATAGAGCTTTACAGATGTGTAGCGGGTACCTCGCTTCTCCGCAGAATGACAAATGGCATAGTGGGCGCTTCGCTACTTCACAAATATTATGATGATTTATGGCGTAGTGGGTACCGTGCAATTGTACTTGTAGCAGTTGCCCCAAGAGAGTTTGCAACGGGCTTAGAAAGGCCACTCTTCCAGCTTTCGCTGTGACTGTGCTGCGTGTTCTGCGCAGGCCTGGCGTTTTCATTTTTTTTTAACAGCGCAGCTGTTAAGGCTAGCCGTAATTTGTGCGGCCTATCGGGTATGAGCCACTGAGCGGCCTATCACAAAAAATCTATAATATCATAAATGGTTGTGTGCCACAGAAATTGGGCAAATCCAACTACTCACCACCGCTCCAGTAAGTATGAAGAAGGCAACAGTTAGCCCAAACAAATGGCTGCGAAGCGACGGCGGCGAGCCGAAGACCCCGAGTACGTACAACGAGAGAATACTAGTGAACGGGAAAGGCAACGGCGGCTGCGAGAAGACTCGGAAGCGATGGAAGGCCTACGCCGACGACGACATGCCTGTGTCGTGTGTGTGAGTCTGTCAGGGGCGTAGCCAGAAAATTTTTGGGAGGAGAGTCACCTCCTTGATTGGGGGGGGGCTTTTTGAAATGGTCATTTTTCGCTCTGTATGCCATGGCGAAAAAGTATTTCAGGGGGGGGGGGGGGGCACAGGCCCGATGTGCCACCCCCTGGCTACGCCACTGCAGTCTGTGGTTTACTCGAACCTCTCTGCGCTGAGAATCAACGTAGAAACAACCTAGCATCACCTAGCTAAAGCCTAGCAACGACCTAGAAGCAACCTGTAAATATCCTGCATCACCTAGCTAAGGCCTATACACAACCTATAAGCAACCATATTAATCTTCAGAATCGTCCAGTTTCTTTGTCTCAAGCCTTGTTTGGCTTAGCGTACGTTTCTCAAATTTCTTTCTTTCTTTCTTTTTTTGAGCCCTGACTTGCTTTGAGTGTAGTTTGCGTGATCAATTATTGAATCGCTTTTCTCTAATCGCTTGGGAGCGTCAGTCTTCTCTCCGATCGAGACGCAATAGCCGCAGTCTTGTGGCTTCCATAGCGGTCTTGGCCATGTCAGAATATCTAGGGGTGTATGAATGTAAAAACAATGCAGTCCACCGTCCGTGGCTTTTTGCCTGATAACCTCACGGTTGCTCTCTCGTTACATTGTAGATAATCAGAGAATGCTGCGCGAAGGAAAGATAAAATGAAATCCGGAATATGTGATAAAGGAAGGGGATACACCTGCCTCATTCCAACGTTTCAATGATAAATGAAAGTGCGCTCTTATCTACGAAAGAGACAGACAAGAAAGGGTATACCCCGATCTATCCTTGAGATAACGTCACGCTTGGAAGTTACCTCATATCTGGCCGTATGGCGACAGGTATAGGCAAGGCCGTGGGGGGCTTGGAGATGACACTGTGGACGGGACAGACAGTAGTGCGTCGAACCCAGCGCCTGCTCTTGTTTCATGAGTGCTTTACCGATACTACAAGGACGCGCTGTGGACGACACTTCTGTACATACGTGATCAGTCGCACGGAGCGGATAAGGCGCGCCTCTGAGATGGCCGTCATTAAATGGACCGCCTTCCGTTTATTTTATTCGTTTATTTCTTTCACTGTTTGACAACAGCGCTTATCTTGCCATTTTACGTGTACGGTCGGCTTCACGGTCGGCTATGCCTTTGAGTGCACCTCCTCTGGGCATCATGGCAAACTCGGCGCAAGGGAAGAGTTCTTTTGCGCGCTTTCTTCGGTAAAAGTTTTACGTTCACTACGACTTCCCGCTTCTCTGTGTCCATGTGATGGGCCCAGTGTTGCGGAATGGGCGCCTCCATTCCATTCCAATTCCATTCCGGGGAATTAGAACTTGCCACAATTCCATTCCTTTCAATTCCTCGGAATGAAAAAAACTTAGCCCATTCCCACTCCGGGAATGGCCGGGCAGTTCAATTCCATTCCTGTAATTCCTCAACGTAGGAGAGGCACCTTGATAGTTTTATCGAGTTAAGAATGAACGCCCCATAAAGCTGATGTAATCAGATGCATTAAGAACTGCAAAGGTACGCAAAACACGTTACCAAGGTCGAGGGATAGTAGCTTGGTGTCATCTCATGCAGTACAACCACTCTACTAATTCCCATAGGGGCAGTTGTTCCCCTACCTATAGTATTTGCATGGTCAGCATGTTTGAACGAATGGTGATGTTTTAGTATTGTTTAAGCTTAAATGTGTTAATGCTAAAATGACGACATAGCATATTTTTATGCTGACGAAAGTAGTGTTCAAGGAGACTGAGCAGTTTTGCCACGCGTCTGCAGCGGTGGTCAATATGGAGAAAACTAAGATCTGGTTAATGGGGTACAGAAACCTCTGGATCTGCCGGTATTAGTTGGAACAGCTAGTGCACCGCTCGGGCACTTTGTGCATTTGCATTGAATACGGAACACTGGGCTGCACTGCTCGTCCGCACTCACGCTTGTGAAGTGTGCCTCGCATGCATAGGCGTGCGCACGAGGGGGGGGCAGGTGGGGCCCGGCTGCCCCCTTAGTCACCTAAGAAGGGGGGGGGCGCAAATTCTGCCCCATACATTGACCTAATAGAGAGGGGGGGGGGCACTTCGACGAACCTTCACCCCCCCCCCCCCCTGAAGGGTAACCCTTGCGCACGCCTATGCTCGCATGCATTGATGGGCCGAGGAGAACTTTCTGTGTTCGCCTGTGCGCAGGTATGCAATGTCTTGCTTGTCGCAAAAGTTATTTACATGTGTCAGGTACTAAACTGCTTGTGAAATAAAGATCAGGCTGTGCATAGAGTATTCGCCACTTTCGTGCGGGGTTATCAATGAGAACCAACGCGCAGGAATAATTTGTTTCTCCCTTCAGTATCTGCTGGGATAATGCATTTGTTTGTACACTAACTTATGCATCGGTTTCTCTTTTACAAATTGGCAGATCGTTCACACTTTTACACCACGCCTACCCTTGGCTCTGGCTAACTAAAGGTGTAAGAATGTGTTGTGGCCTTCGACTTCGAAAAAACATCTACTTAGGCCTACATGACTATTTTGAGCATGATATTACAGTAGTAGCAATTAAGGGTGTAGCAAAATACGTTCCTCCCCAATGCCTTCTTTGCTTGGCGATGCGAACGCGGGGGTGACAGCAGGCGGCTGGGGCGCCGCCGAGGGAAAAAAAAAATCACAAGGCGTAAAGCGGGGTATGCCGCCGCCGTAGTTCCGCACGACGGAGACCAACGGCATGGAACCGCGGTTACGCGAAGAATAGAGACAAACTTCGGAGCAACATAGTCTATATAAGGCCAGAATTGTACTAGGCGCGTTGCTTATAAATGTGCCGTGCTTGTAATCAGCCAACCATTTTAAAATATACTGATTTATTGTTAAATTCGAGGCTCTGACTTACTAATGTTTAAAGTTTGAAAAACAGCGCTTAGACAAAAACGTGCTCTATTTTCGGAAAAAGACGTAATTCCATTCCCATTCCATTCCTCCAAGCGTTGTCCCCATTCCATTCCCATTCCATTCCGGGGTCGCGAAAATGTGGAATGATTCCGGAGTCATTCCAATTCCGGAGTGGCAACTCCGCAACACTGGATGGGCCCATGAACTTCCTCTTTCCGATGCGTCACCGCTAGAACCGGGTTTGGGGGGGGGGGGGGTGGAGGGGGGGGGGAGGGGGGAGGCTGCTGCGGCTGAAAACCGTATAATCAACAACAACGACGACGACGACGACGACGACGACGACGACGACGACGACAACAACAACAACAACAACAACAACAACAACAACAACAACAACAACAACAACAACAACAACAACAACAACAACAACAACAACAACAATAATAATAATAATAATAACAATAATAATAATAATAATAATAACACTAACAACAACAATAATAATAATAATAATAATAATAATAATAATAATAATAATAATAATAATAATAATAATAATAATAATAATAATAATAATAATGATGATGATGATGGCGAAGTTGGTTGAGTAAGTGGCGTCGCCGGTGGATTGCATAACAAAGCGCGGCAACTACAACACGGTCGCCAACTCGTTGCAAAGCGCATGCAACAAAGATGACTGCATGTATTTATTTGATGCACATATCCAATTTTAAAAAAAATTCCATGTTGTATATCTCTCGAATAAAAAAATCACGCCATATCCACGAAGTGAATGATGATGAGTAGGCGAAGCTCGATCGTTTTCATCCATGGCAGAAAGAGAATGTGTGGTCTGGAACGCGCTTATACTTCATGGTCATCAGCGTCATCGTCATCGTTATCACGTGTAGTGGGTACAATCCACTATACTGGAACGCGCTTATACTTCATCGTTATCACGTGTAGTGGGTACATTCCACTATACTGCGTCATCGTCATCTTCATCACGTGGAGTGGGTACATTCCACTACACGTGGCTACCTACCTACTACTACTACTACTACTACTACTACTACTACTACTACTACTACTACTACTACTACTACTACTACTACTACTACAACTACAGAGGAGGGACAGACCCACACCCTAAGGAGCTTCGCCCCTAAGAAATATTTATCGGTTTGGTGCGGTATTTCTTTCCCTGATAGCGCGGACCCGCCGGAAAGATTAAGATTAGGGATGAAATTCGGACGCATTTAGGTCTCGCACGGGAAATATGGAGAATAAATGAGAAAAAATTAACACTGAAGGATAGTTGAAGTAATGAATAAAAAATTTAACAAGTGGGCCGGCATAAAGCAATGAAAAATTATTGGATGATCGAATGAGTCGGTACGACATTGTCCTAATCCTAGAGACTTACTGAAGAAAGTATTCATAACGATTATGATGACGAGAACGCTCATGGAGACGTTAAGTTCTCATAGAGACCGGCCAAATGAATGCGATAAATGCATTAGAAAGAATTGATTCCTCTTGTCTTTGCTTGAGACATAAGCCAAGCGCAAACTACACGGTGCTCATCCGTATTGTATCTTTCAGAAGGCCGATGAATTTGACTTTTTATAAAATCTTAACAGGATTGAGACATCGGTAATGGGTGAATACAGACAGAAGGCTTTAATGGGCTATCGCGTTCGCAAGGTTTGTATTCAGCGCAGATTTATGGTTTCTTTGTCCGCGTTAGTCAGGAGGGTCTTTGGTAGCTTTGACCGTCTTTGCGAAAACGATCTCCCGACCGCTTTTCGCATCAATTCGGTCTCGTGCTTGCTGCCGGTCACAGCACTCGCTACGACCTACCTCCCAGTAGACGCTCGAGATTAGAGTGGATCAAATAGCGCTTGTTTATAGGTACGCGAAGGGCTGTAGGATCATGTATATAGTCGCATCTGCTTAGCATAAATCCCGTAACCATAACCACTTTCCAGATGAGCGCATCTATTCTCATTTGTCAGTGCCCCTAAAGAACAGTTGGTGGCACACGCCTCATGAAAGATGAGGTATACGTTGGCAGTAGAGCTCAGGTGTCCTACTTTACAAAGTGGTTGTGGTCGCACACCTAAGACTGTTCCATTTTCTGTTTTTTCTTTTCTTCGCGTTGTTAGGGGCTGGTTTGATTGGACCAGTTTTAGCAAGTCATCAGTCTCAACTCTGCAGTTTGCGACGTACAGAACGACGTTCATTTCTAGTACTGCGCAATTATATTCGCGCAGACCGAAAGCGAAGGAACCAGTTTTTCCGCGCTTTCCATCTCGCAATGTTTTTTTCGCGGTGAACGTATGGCACCAGCTATACGATGATATCGCGCTGAGGTTATGCTGGCATATCAGTCACGCAATACAGGTGGCCAGCATAAGGGAGCAGGCCTCATTTATTACTGTTATTGTTATTGGGAACCAGGCGGTCACGTTCCTTGCATCTGTTTGAAGGGACGTCGACTTGCATAGAATCAGTCACACTTTAATATCCCCTTACGCGCACTCCGCCACTAGGCAAAAGTGGTCGACATTATGGCGACGCTTGCCCAAGCTTTTGCCAAAAACGGGCATAAATCATTTTTGTTTTTCACGCACGTACTTAAACTGTAAGTGAAGTTTGTTCTAACTCAGCCCCATTTTCTTCGCGCCGTTCCTTAGGCGTGCCACCCGTCACGTTGATCTTGTGGTTACGGTGCTCAGCTGCTTACACTACGGCCGCGAGATCGAATCCCGGCCGCGGTGGAACTTTCCGATGGAGGAGAAATCTTAGAGGCCCGTGTACTTAGATTTAGGTGCGCGTTAAAGAACCCCAGGTGGTCGAAATTTCCAGAGCCCTCAACACCAACGTCCCTCATAATCATATCATGGTTTTGGGACGTAAAATCCCGGTAATTATTAGTATTAGTATCCTTCAGTGTGCAGTTTTTAGCACAGCTACCGGGTTTATTCCTAGAACTAAGGTTTCAGGGGGTCTGGTATTAGGTCGCAATACAGTATGCAAAGGGAGTCGCTTTCTTGACCACCTCTTTCCATTTTCATCTCCCACTTGCCCACAATTGTTTGGTTAATTGGCTTTTCATTTTCTTTACTTAAATACAAAAAAAGAAACATGCGAAAGTAAGCTACATTAGCGCCGGCTATCCCATCAACATGATAATAGTATTGATAATAATAATAATACCGGAGGTTTTACGTCCCGAAATCACGATATGGTTGTGAGAGACGCCGTTGTGGAGGGCTCCGGAAATTTCGACAGTCTGGTGTTCTTTAACGTGCACTGTCATCGCACAGTACACGGCCCTCTACCATTTCGCCTCCATCGAAATGCGACCGCCGCGGCTGGGATCGAACCCGCGACCTTCGAGTCAACAGCCGAGCACCCTAGCCACTGATCCACCGAGGCGGACCGGGCCTCTATCATTTCGCCTCCATCGAAATGCGACCGCCGCGGCCGGGATCGAGCCCGCGACCTTCTGGTCAGCAACCGAGCACCTTAACCACTGCTCCACCGCGGACCGATAATAGTATTGAAGAAAAACACAAAAACACAAGATAAACTAGAAGGAATAAAACAATACGAAAAGAGAAATAATCAAAAACAAAATCAAAAGCACTGTTTTTAGTTAGTGATCATATCTGCATTATATACAACAAACACAACAACAACAACAACAACAACAACAACAACAACAACAACAACAACAACAACAACAACAACAACAACAACAACAACAACAACAACAAAAACAACAACGACAACGACGACGACCACAAAAACGACGACGACGACGACGACCACAAAAACGACAACAACAACAACAACAATGACGATGACGACGACAACAGAATGAAGGATGTTGAAATTTTTCTGAAAGGGTCATCAAAAAGGGTAACCTGCGCTTTGGACGAACTCTCAGAAACACCGTGTGGTCCAGAGATAATTCCGGAGCCCCTCAGTGCGCCGTCTCTTGCAGGTGTGGGGCAGCTTCGGCGCGTTTAACTCCAGGCATATTTCCTTTATAATTGCTTTCTTCGGGGGTTCTCTTGTTGGCCCTTCATGGACCGAACTTGTGCGTCCTGTTGCTAGCAGGAGTATTTTTCCACATTTTCCCGTCTTTTCTTTGTTAGGTCTTTCTCGTCTAATTTGTAACTGCGAGACGAAAACTACCCGTCTTTCCTCTTGAAACCTTTTTCGGGCACGGTCCGCTACTTTTGTTGGGTGCAGTTTCATTTAACTCTTTTCTTTTTTCTTGCCACTTTGCCACTGTACGTCACTTGCAAGACAGGAAAAAGATACGTAAATTGGCCGTTAAAAGCAGCGGTGTGCTCAGCGAGCGTGACACGAATTTCAACGTCACTTGTCAAGCACGAACCCATCTTTCGAAACAGGCATTTGACCCCCCCCCCCCCCCTTTCTTCCCCTTCCACCTCCCACCAACCTGATTCTTGCTTTGAACGAATCTCGAAAGCCGTGCGCGTAACATACACCGAACGACTCGAGGACCAAGCAAGAAACACGGAAGTGATCTCGGGAGCTCTTATTTATAGAAGTCCAGAAAATTGCTCGCGTAGATCTTTCCGTGCACGTGACGCATTGAAGAGAGTCTAAAACTCAATTAGCAAAACCTCTTTCGTTCCCGCATTTCTTTCTCTCTAGCGAGCCAGGGAAAAAAAAATCTCGTTTCGAACCCTGGCATTCGAGGACTTTCCATTTACAGGAAGACAGTACCCTGGGAGTATATATATACGGCATAATATACAAGCGCACTCTTCTTCCAGCGCCGAGAAGTCTGCCTGTTTCGCGAAGCGATCAGCTCGGGCATCGTACACAGCTGCAGCCACTAGGTGCTTGCATCTCGGCAACGAAAAGAGCGTACGCTGCGCTCGAAAGGCTGTGCGAGGCACGCATGGCGCTCGCCTTTTCGCGTCCTTGTGGGCGGAATCGGTAACACCTTAATTATAACCCGCCGTCGTGCCGCCTGCAGCCACCGCTTCACGGCGCTGCCGTAGCATGTACTGTATAGTGGCGCGTTCCTTACCGGCTATGGGCCTTTTTCAAGGCGCCGCAACCTCGCTAGCGATCCGTGTAGTACCAGACGTCCCGAGGAACCGGGCCAGATTGAAAGCGTGCGAAGCAAAACAGCGCAAGCAAAAGAAAGACCCCGGAGGCGCGAGAAAGGGCGGCGATCAATCAGGGCCTGCCCCTACCACAATTGCAGCTTCCGTGCCAAGGTGTATGTGTAGTATATAGTGGCTGCGCGGCGTGCCCGAGTCTGAACGCGGTGACACCTCCGCAACCTTCGCTCTTGGCACATGGCACGCGAAGACGATGGCGCCACCCACGTTTAATAGCGCCAGCGTCTTTATACATACGTGCCTTCCCCTTCTTGGCCATTCTGCAGCTTATGGTCTGTGGGCTTTGCCAACTACGTGATGTGCCATTATCCCCAAGACATGTGTCAGCAGGGTAAATGCCGTTGTTGTCGTTACTTTGGTATAATACCTTCGCGACCTTCCACCGGTATAGTATGTCGATTCGAAATATCGATAAGTTAAAGCGTGCCTTGAAGTTATAGCTTGTATAGTCTGAATCACACTTGTCTATAGACCAGCCAGTCAGCCGCTTCAGCCGCTATTTTCTGCAGAAATATATAGCGACGCCGTAACGATACCAAACATAGTCATAACGTACGCTAGGTCCTTGTGCTACAGGTCCGAAGTTGGTAGCTAACGCGAGGTAGCAGCTGCAGGCGGCGCTGCAGCGTGCACTCGGATCCGACGCTCTCGGCCGCTCTAGACAAGTGTGATTCAGACTGTACAGTCGCAGGATAGCTGATGTTTAAATACATTTAATGTGAGCCAATTCAGAGCATGCCCGAATGTCGCGATCTTGCGCAGTTCACGCCGCAGAATAGCCAATAAGTAGGCACCAAGTGATTAGGAATCGTTCAAAAGGCAATGTGACTAAAATCAACGTTCCGGCAAAAGGGCTTGTCTTCGTCATGCCTGCCCAGGCGAAGACAACTGTGTCCTTATGGAAACGCTGGCTCGCGCGATATTCCCTATTGCAACGATTTCTCATTAAATCAAGCCTCCAGTCAGCCAGCCAAAGGCTTTATTATAGTTGCTGGGAGTCATGGGCTTTTGCGACCTCACCAGATGGTCCTCAGTCGATCATGCTGAAAGCGACCTCTTGGGCTCATACTGTAACCCGGACTTGTACGTCCGGAGCAGACATGGCCAGCAGGGTCGTCCCACTTTTCCGAGCCTACAAGCTTCTGAAGCTCTTTGGGTGGTGGGTCTGCCGGGCAGGACTAAAAGATGTCCACCTTCCACTGAATTTCGGTATTGTTTGCATCAAGAAGCAAGGTACAGTCTGTATCCGGCGTGGAGCATGTAATTAATGAATCAAGTGCAGCTTTGGCCGCATCTAATGGCATACACTTCCACCAGCACTTGTTGCGTTCAACAAAGCTAATTTACCGGGATCAGTGATCATAGTTTCTTGCTGTTCCGATTGTTCGTTTCTTGTGTATGATTCGACCCTGCAGATAGTTTTCTTGCGACTATAGTCTTTCTCACTCGGCGTATAAATCCTGCAAGCCTCGCTTCCATGTCCTTTTAGACTCAGCTATGGACGCTTAGAATGAAGCTAGCAATAACGTCCTCCACATATATATTTTTTTCTAACCAGTATATGAACAAACGCTCGTTACTTCTTCGTCTTTATTGCGTGCTTAAAAGAGGCGCTAGATGAGTCTGCGTTTAGTAGCCCTTGCATGCAGGCGAGAAAGCATTGACCTATGTTCCAGCTTCTTTGATCTAACAGGTTTTTTTTTATATTTTTTAATTGGGAACGAGCAGGCAGGTACCGAAATGGAGCAGCGAATGTATGCGGTGACATCCAAACTGGCAGACGTTCACGCCCGATTTCAAGGCCACACCAAGAGCTATAGGCCGGCTGGCAGGCGAACGCGACGAGAAAGCGGCGATGGATCACCCTTTTAAAAATATCCAATTAAACGAGGCACCGCAGACACCGGCACTCGCGCCAAATGTAGAGCGACGCTGATTGAACCGGGCCATATTTCGTGCCACGGCCAATCGGCTCCTGACGTGAAGTATATACATGTACTGAATTCGCTGGCATACGCCTGGTAACACTCAGAAAGCTCACATAGGTGTATACTGCGGGGGGCCAGCAGGCTTATTCGAATGGCTCGGCACCATATGTCTAACCTTTCTGCCTTATTGGTGCTTTGAATTGACAGGAAAAAAACGTACGTATGTACAGCGTTCGCGAACCGAGCCGCCTGGCGGTGATACGGCGCGTCAAAAACACGTTCGCTCGTCGGCAGCGTGTGGCAAAGAAATTACAGCTGTCCGCGGGTGCCGGACAACTGACGGCCGACGCGATCCTGCTTGTCATGTAAGAAATGGGGATTGGTCCATCGGGTAATCTCGGTGTGCGCAAGTGAATCGGTTGTCAACGAAAGCGTGTTGCTCTCTCTGTGACGAGTGCTTTGTGTAGAACCCTTCTCACGATGCTGAAGGTTTCTACGGATGCCGCAGAAGTCTGCCGAAATATGTGAGGCGTACAAAGTGCCGTACATATTCTATAATCGTACACACACACACATACATACATGGGTTCGACTCCCGGTGACGGAAGTTTTTTTCTTTGCGATCTGATCGCCTGCATTTTTTTGACGTCATTTCCGTGACGGAAATGCGTCACCGAAGTCTTGGTGGACCCAGGCGTAAATCACTTTTGTGCTAAAAACGAAAACGTCGTTGAAGATACGTCTGAAATGTTTCATCAGCGTGGCATCTCTCGGTTTCAACGTTTCAATTATTCATAATACGAGAGTGACTTTGGAGAGTTGTGGGACGCATAACATTCCGAAAGTCTCTAACAGACTCTCCAAGTATGAATGTCTCTCTCTGAAAAGAGTTATATGTGTGAAAATTATATACGTGGCAAAAAAAAAAAAAGAGTCAGACGACTCTTTTTTTTTTTTTCGTGGAGTGTACAGAACAATGCAGGGTATATTCTTTCCGGCTTTATACTTTTTTACCCACTTTACATTTGTCATGTACTGTAAGGAGAATTATATCTTTTCATTTCTTGCGTAAACGATCGCCAAGCCTCTTACATGTTACCACCGAATATCAATTAAATATATCAACATGCCATCGCAAGGAACCATCACAGATTATCAGAAAGCAGTTATTAGCTCCCATCATGAACCATCATCTGTACTCACCAATGCAAGACGCTGTCATGTCGACAATTTGACGTGGATACGTTCAGTCTGTAGTCACCACTTAGTACGCTGCAGATAAAACACGATGATAAGTAAATGGGGGGCAGATTTCCACTTTCGCGAGATGTTAGCCACATTTCTTTAACTAAGGCTGCGCGTTCGCAGCTATGACACCGTCAATTCGAATTACGTTTTATTTCACTGATGAACTAATCATGATCATGGACCATAGACGTTTTTTGTAGCCTCGTTGTTTTGTTCTTTCTAGTACTGGTGGGACTGTACATTTTCTGAAGAAAAAAAATTCTGAAATACAAAGCTGTCATGTGTGACGCACGAGGTTCTGTTTAAATCTTGATCCTTTTTACGTACATTTTAGTAACCCAGACTTGAAGTTTGCCTTCCAGTTAGAGGTGAGCTCTGCGGGTATCGATGAGCTACATACGCGACGAGGCGACGTCATGAAAGAATTGGGGGGGGGGGGGGGCGACGGTGCGCCCCTCCAAAATTTTCGCCTGCCTCCCCTTTTGCCATCTCGATACCAAACATCGCCAAACACAACGCACAACTTTCCCGCCTCCTTGTCTCCCCCCCCCCCTCCCGAAGGAACTCATTTATCATGGGTGCTCACCCCCTCATTTAATAAAAAATCCTAGCGCCATCTGTGATGCATGATGTGTTTCTTGTGAATTTTGAAGTGATAGGTCTGAACGGCCTCTGTGATGCCATGGTGGTAACCGGTTTCCTTTCAACCGTCATGGCCGCTGACATTCGCGGGCTTCTAATTTAGACCGAGGCTGTGCATCTGACGATTGGCACTTGTTTCATATCGGTCAGTGAAACCCGTCCTACTGACTCTGGCTTTTCTAAGTCACGCTGCACTTCAACAGAAACTGTAGATACCTTTCGTTAGACCCATCTGCACATCCCACCTTAACTGCGCTCGTAAATACGTCCTACCTACTTTGCTTTATCAGAATATCTGGGGCTGCACTGCGTGCGGTGTAGAGCGCACGGCCTTGTTCTCACATTTTCGTCCGCTCATCAATCAATCCAGAGCTGTACGCGGCGCTACATGCCTGCCCCGCGATATTTACCGCATTCGAGGGGAACGCGCCACTCCAGGCGCGCACACGGCGAGCATGACCGAGTGCTGCTGCTTCGGCGTGTGCGCGACCGATCCAGGATGTTGATCCTTTGGGCCCCTGACCATCTGTTGCACGGCGGCGGCGGCGGCGAGTGTGGGCGACTCGCAGGGCGGCGGTCGCCGCATGCATGCGCGCACACCCTTTCGAAGCCGAGCGTGGCCCGCACCGCCACCTTGCAACGGGGCGAAGCCCCGAGCGCGCTCTTCCAGCTATAGAGCCGTCTCATCCCGTACCGTAATTATCCGACGAAGCAGCGAGAAAGGGCCGAGCATCGGAGGAGACGCGCTTGTGTGCCGACTACACTTCCGTGCAGCTCGGCGAGAGGGCGGAACGCGTGGAATCGTGGATGCTCGACATCTTTTCGCAAAGCAGCCTCCTTGAACTCGTTTTTGTTAGGTTGTTTGCGACCGTATATGGCTCAAATGTGAACGTTTTCCGTGCGTGCTCGAGCCGTGTTTTTCCCGTGTCTTCGAATACACTCCGAGAAAAAATTAAATAAAAAACACACAAACAAACGATGACGAAGTACTGACTTGCCGCGTATATGACACTCGTTACAGACTCAGACACCCTAACCACGACACCTTCTTTTTTATACAGCGGCCGTGCCTTAACTTTCGGTCTTAACGACTATCCAACGAGAATATAATGATCTCCCAGAGAGAGTTCACGTGTCTCCTTAAAGAGAGTCATATACGGGGCAAGTCATCACTCACGAAAAAGAGTCGAAGTACTATTTTTTCTTAACAATGTATAGGACTAGAACACCCGTCCTGTGCTGATTGCCGCTTTGAGCTGTGGACAGAGCGCTCGCTCCCGCGTCATCTGTGGATTACGAGCCTTCTTGAAACCGTTCGTTCTGACCACCAGGTGTAATCTGAGGAGCTCACGCAGCTCTTTTGGCTTATGCAGTTTGCTGTGGATCACATATGTCGACTTGAAACCATGACTTTTTGACGAGGTCTGCCTTATGGGATCGCTTAGTACACTTCGCATGTGCAATCATATAATAATGTACTTTATTCCATCTCTTGCTTTTTTTGTTGTTGTTGTTGTACGGCTGTTGTCCAAATCAGATTCTTTCGCACAGTCCCCTCGACCTTTCTGTACGAGTAAACGATGTTCTTCCTGCTGCTCGACGAATTTTTATACGCTGCAGTACAAAGGGGTGTTTGATTGGAAGAACGCAAAAGGAGGCATCAGTTGTGAGCTAAGTTATTTTTGCCTTCATTATACAGTGACTTGATAGCTGATGTTGCACATCGCATCCTATAGTGGCACTGTAACTGTTTGCTCATGCCGACCGGACCACTGATTCGTAGAATTCATCCCGTCTAAAATGGTCTCCCTGGAGCCCGGTAGCGTTTTGGCTATCGAAAGGCAACCACAGATCAGTAGATGATCGACCCTTCGTAGCTGAGTTAGTCCCTCGATCAGTGAAATCAACTTAAACATAACTATGGGGATATGCCAATATCGTCGATTTGTGGCCGTCCCCGCGTATCCGGGCTAACAAAAACGGCGCCGCTTAACACACACTGCACGCAACTTCGGTGAGCCTGGAGCTACGGCTTTCGATGGGCTTCAGGCCGAGTTCCACCACCGCCCCGGCCAATTTTCTTTATGACTTGCGTTCAGCGCTCGCTTTCACGCCCTGTTCTGCTGGCGGCTGCAAAACAAAAGGAAAGCGAATTCTTTTTCCGGTACACTTCCTCCTCCTCCTCCTCGTTTCTTTCTCTCCTGTGGCCTGCACAGTTTCGAAGCGAGTACACCTTGTAACAGGTACGAGAGCACGCTGGGGGCCTCCCCACTGCCGTGATTCTCTTTGCTTCTTCGAGCGTGCTTTAAGTCGAAGCCGACCACCAAAGAGCGTTGCAGCGACGACCTTGAACGGCCTCCGAAGGCCTGGCTTCGCTGAAGATGAAGAGGAGAGGTTGAGAAGGAGGGTGCGAGCGGGGCGTTAATTCAACTCCCGAAATCGTTGTCGGTGCGCGGAAGAATTCCTGGCCTCTTGGGCCAAAGTGCGCCGCGCCGCTCGCTCGCTCGAAAAGTGCGATCATTTTTCTTTTTCGCCCTCGGCGCGGACCATATGAGCGCCGGCATGTATGCACTGGAAAAGGTATCACGACTGCGCACGTACGTGGCTTATGCTAATCACCGCGCACAGCGTCGGATCCTCCTCCGTGGTCCATCCCGACGCGGATGCATGACCAAGTATGCTAACACGATTGTCCCGCCCGCCCTCTCTCTCTCTCTTCCTCGGCCACGACGTCTCTTGAGCAATCGGCGCACGCCCGAACCCCCTGTAGGAACACGTAAACCGCTGTTTGTTATCACTACACGCATGTCGCGCGTCCCTATACGGATTTCGTGGACGTCGCGCAGTCTCGAAATAGCGTGTACACACCGAGACAGAAGATGGTACACGTTTTCTCTCGTTGCCGCTTAACAGGCGCGACCAGCTCCCCGCTGGACTCGACGATATGCAGCTTGTAACGTCTTCGGGACATCAGGTGTGGCGTGTCGGCGGGTTTGTCCCAGCCCGAAACGCGTCGCACGTGCCTTGCAAAGTAAGCCGTGTCTTGCCTGTTGCTGCTTTGTATTACGTGCATATCTTGGGTGCCACTCGGCAGAGACTTTGCTTGCGCGTTTTAGCGCGAGGCATCTGTCCTCTCGGCACGACAAACGAGAGCTGTCCTCATTCGCAGCGGCAAGTCCTGCTGACAAAGCTATTTCGAATGCGTGGTGTGCCTATATTTGTTTGGACAGCCTAATTCATGTACGTGAGGAGAATGCTACCGACGTGGCCTTAAGCTGCTTGTTCCCATTGTTTTGACGCGCTCAGATGCTTGGTCAGGGATGTGGGAGCAATCTTAGAGCAGCCACTGTTGTCTTGTGGATAATGCGCTGTGGCCAGAACTCGACCATTGCACAACAGGGAAGATGTGTATCGTAGACGAGGCAACCGGTGGACGATTTTTGTACGAATAATTATTTATCCCGTCATAGTCGTGGCGGTCTGCTGAGGATGAGGTCGCGGGTTCGATTCTCATACTCCACTGCCGAAGCCTGATATGAATGACACGCAAGAACGCTTGTGCTTATGTGATATTGCTTAATAAGGATTCAGGGGCCCGCCGCCACTCCCTCGCCCATCTTGCCTTTATTAAGTTGAGAGAAATTTAAACTGCCAGAATTCGATTTCTTTTGCAAATAATTCGTTTTCAGTACAACTATCTAGTATTAAAAACCGCGTGTTCTTGAGCTTGGCTAGCTCTCCTATGACAATTAATATAGCACCTGTATGGAAAAAGGAACTTATGGAGGTGTTCACCGTGGTGAAGTTCCGAGCAGTGAAGTGATGGATCACGATTCGTGAGCTACTCCGTAAGAACTGACATAGAATGAGAAACACATGCGCTCTCTCAGAAGTGTGGCAGTTTGTCAGTGATGAATGTTGATAGACGTTTGCTTGAGCAATTTACGAGAGAGAGAGAGAGAGAGAGAAGCGCATAAGCACAAACTGAATCGTTGTCGGGCTTTCTCTTACGTATTGAACCTTATGGATAATATTGAAAAAAAATTGAGCAAATTTGTATAGAACAGATACATTGTTGGTGTCTAGTGAGGTCTAATAATGCGTCTCGGTGCTATTAGTCGACACTACTTGTATACTCGCAGCTCGTCATTTTCGTCATTTGTAAGAAGTCAGAGGAGGTGGAGAGAAAGAAAAGGTAGAAAGTTCGGCTTCTTGAAATGCCACTCGGTATACTTCCATTGGATTCAAGTTCCAACACAGTGCTCTCTTTTTGGTGCCTCGGTATTGGGTTATAGCCGCAGGTACGCCTATCATGCCTTTAGTGCTTTTATAATTCTAAATCCATTTCTTTCCTAATGTTTTTACTGTCAGTGTTGAAAAATTCTTTTCTTGGTGAATTCGGCTATCACAATTTCAAACTGTCGTCTAAAAGTCCGACCTGCGAGTCTGAATTGGGCCCATATTCATAAACCAACCTTACCCCTTATCCTATGTTTTCCGTCCGCCGCGGTGGTGTAGCGGTTACGGTGCTCGGTTGCTGACCCTAACGTCGCGGGTTCGATTCGATGGAGGCGAAGTGCTAGAGGCCAGTATACTGTGCGATGTCAGTGCACGTTAAAGAACATCCAGATGGTCAAAATTTTCCGGAGCCCTCCACTATGGCGTACCTCATAGTCACATCGTGGTTGTGGCGGGTAAAACCCCAGATATTATTATTTTCCCCCCTTAAGATTCTGTACATACTATGTGCGATATAAGGGTACAAAAACGGTAACAGAGTAAAATATATCTGCAAGCTTGGTTTGTGAACACCGGCCCACTCTGTTTATTAAACGCACTAAAAGGCACAAAGCCGATAAGGAAAACGCGAGATTAGGATAAGGTAGGTTTGTGAATACGGGCCTTAGTCCGGCTGAGCAAAGTATTGTGGAGTCCGGGATAGCTGCTCGCCTTCGTATTATTCTTTTGAGTTTGAGTATATACGAGTTAGCCGGTTATAACGATATCTGCATGTCTCTATGTCTGAGTTAACCAGACTGAGCAGAATATTGGTGATTATTTGGCATATTGGTGAACATTGATGATACTGGTCCGAGTAGCACAATGGCCCGGCTTAGCAGAGATACATTACGCGAGTGAGTCTCAGGTGAGTTCCGTTTATTTTTCTGGCCTATGGTCCCGATTAGCATAGTTTGCCGTGGTGACCGGTGACGTTTGATAATTATCCTCTACTGACGAAGTCCTACTAATAAAATTTTGTAGTCCCAGTAACCAGAAAGCCAGGCTGAGCGACAGCACTCAGCGTACCGCTGCGCGCTGAGTGCGCAGATCACGGGATATAAAACTAGCGTTGAGTTTCTGTTGCTGAGTAAATGGCGCCAACCAGCTGCGTTAAGTCCTAAGCCACTCGATACCTCACGTTCCCGGTTACTCGCTTTCGATTGCACGTGCTTGTTTTGACTACGCAAAGCAGCAGATCGGCCGCGGCCCGGTTACGAAAAACCGGATACATGTACCTTTCACGTGTCCCCCCCCCCCTTTTTTTTTTTGTTTAGTTTTTCACGTGTCTCGTCTGCTTATTTCTGTCGGTGCTATACGGCTCTGCCCATCTCATTCCAACGCAGTAAGCGTGCTCTATGAAACACTTTCCTGCATTGTTGGATAGCCGATTCACTCAGATGGCGGGGTGGGCGGAACTCGGAACTGAAGTAATATGCCTTTGATAAAAGCAACCACGTAAATGTTAAAATTTCGCTTAGCATGACAACAAGTGGACGTACGTGGCGCGAACTACCATCTGTTCAATACTTCAACGTGATCGTGTTCATTGCTTTACCGATCACGTAACCGCGCCATCGGTCCACGTTTCAGGTCCCGAAGTGGTCTTCATGAATATGCGGTCCTCAGCTACGGAGTTTCTTAAGATCTACGGCTGCGCTGCTTGCGTAAGGTAAACTCCACGAATTGTATTGATTCAGCTCAGGCTTTGTCATGCACTTTGAATGCGTGCGTGTCTGTGCGCATGTGATATACATACATATGCCCGTGTGCTTTGCGATGTCAGTGCACGTTAAAGAATACTAGATGATTGAAATTTCCGAAGCCCACCAATACGGTGTGCCTCACAATCATATCGTGGTTCTGGCAAGTATAAAGCCCCACAAATTACTAAGGCGAATTTATTGAACCCTTAGCTTCCCCACTAAACGCTAAAATTGACCGTGGGCGCCGACGTCCCGCATCCTCGGCGTCAAGACGAGTGATGCAAAAAATAATCATCACCTGATGACGTCACTGTGTGACATCATCATGACGTCGCAGATTCGCTGAACTTGTGGCGTAATCATGACATCACTATGACGCCATCATGGCGCCGTAGTGACGCTATAACAACATAACGTGACGTCAAACGATGACCACGTCACTTGACATCGTCGCCTGGTCAAAGGTGGGCCGATCACGGAGGCAGTGCAAAATCAGGTTGGGTGCAGAAAGCTTGCAATGACTCGGATCCTGGAGGCAGTGCAAAACCTCCTTAGGTGCAGAAAGCTCTCGGGGGTGAGGAGGAGGATCAATACATCGAGTGACAGGGAAAAAGACGGCCTTTCACCTTCGAGTCGTCTTATATAGCTAATGCGGAAGGGACCCGTGTGTGTTTTATTATAGTCAGATAAAGGAAATGTAAGTGGAAGCTTATGCATCGCGACAAAGAGGCCATGCTTCCGATGCCGGCAATGTATGACGTGCATATCACTATAGCGTGTCACAACTTCTTCACGATGTGCAGTTTTCTTTATGGCCTCTCCGCTTCCGTCATATATTTCATTCTTTTCAATCCATTGCCTCGGAGGAAAAGAGAGACAAAAAAAAAAAAAAAAGAAGATAGGGGGTGGGGGGTCACGTGCGTTACTTTCTCTCTTCTTGTATCTTGAGAAATCTGGGGTCTTTCTTCCGTGACGCTCGTTGTCATAGAAACGAGATGACAGCAGAAGAAATGACGAAGATAGAGCGAGCCGCGATAACGGCGTCGAGAAAGACGAAGAAAATGACGAAAAGGAAAAGAACTATTCAGCGGAATGACGGTGCGATATAGAAGAGAAACGAGGGAAGCGTGAAAAGTGAAAGAAACAAACAAATAAATAAACGAAGTGAAACCTCGGTGAGTAGGACGACGCCGTCGAAAAAACAGCGGCTCACGCGGCGCGCACGCGCGTCCACATCCATGGCAGCAGCAGCAACGCTCGCGCGCCTTGGTCGGTGTCGCAAGACGCATAGCAGCCACGGGCCCCCCCACGTCGCGCGCGCCTGCAGCGTGGTCGACGACGCCGCCGCCGAGACGCGATTCCGGCGCGCCGCGCTGGTTTGGCCCCCGCGGCCGCGGTGGTCGTCCATCTCGCGCGTGGCCCGCTCGCGCTCGGCACATAGTGACGTTTACGATGCCCTCCACAGTGCCTACCCCCTCCCTTGCTTTTTTATGCGCCTTCGTTTCACTACGATTACACCTGCGGGCGATTTTCGACGAGAATATATATACCATATGCGCTCGAACTTACCCTACTTTCGAGACCATGTCCAGTAATTGGAGAAAGTGGGAGAGGGTGCTGTGGGTTCGAAAGGAAAAAGAACATTGCTACGACTTTTGGAGCATAGCAATACGTTTTCTTCCAAGTCGAGATTTAATGTCTAATCTACTGCGCGAGATACGTTAATAAGGGCAGAAAAAGAAAAGGACGGAGCGCAAAGCACAGTTATACTGTGCGAAACTACTTTCGTACTTCCTTCCTGGCACTTTTCTTCTTCACACTATTCATGTTTCAAAGTACTTCTGTTCAAAGTTAACTTCTGAACTTCAGAGAAGGTTGGCCTAGCATAGAAAGGGGCGTAAACGATTCTTATATTGATATTCGTAGCCCAAAGGCTCAGTATATACACACTTAGCCATTCGAACGCATCGCCGCTTTATTGCGACGTTTTTAATAATATCATCTGGTGTTTTACGGCCCCAAAACCACGATATGAGGGGGACGCCATAGTTGAGGGCTCCGGAAATTTTCACCATCTTGTGTTCTTTAATGTGCAGTGACATCGATTGCGATGTTATTAAAAGCAAAATGCGTGCCTAAATGCCGGCGCAAAAAAATTATTCTGCTGTTTCTATCATGAAAGTTTCTAGGCCTAGGTAGTGCTGTCGTGAACAATTTGATGTCGTAGGGTGCACATAGTTAATTTCGATGTCACATATTATTGAGTAAAGAGTAGATGTTCTTATGAAAATTAGCACTTAATAAATATTTCTATGCGGATCGTACATGTTCAGTAACGACGGCATGTTTGAAAAAAAAAAAAGAAGTTTACGCTAGCCGTGTAAATCTTAAGACACAGCGAAGCTGCTTGAAGAGGGGCTAAACGGGGTCTTCTTGGCTGATGCTAGGTCTTTCATTGGCGTAGACAAAGTAGAGTCGAACCACAGCCTGTCACAGACAGTGCAAAAATGTCCAAACTCCAGCGCCAGAGCTAACTTGCAAAGCTGGCTGTGGTGCCCTCGGTAGAAGCGCGGGCCTTTCGTCGCTCGTACCAGGCTCGCGCGGCGGGCAAACTCGGCGCGTCGGCGGCGCGGACTGCCTCCATCGGTGGGCGCGGCTGATAAGCAACGACGCGGAGGGTTTTTAAATGCGAATGCATTTCTTAGTCGGGCTATGTCAGGCGTCGGTGTCCGCATCTCTCCGCTCTCACTCCCTCTCCCATAGCAACAGCTGCGGGCGCGCGCGCTTATCCTCGCCCCTAGCAACCGGAGCAGGTGGTGCGGGCGGAGTAGCGGAGAGTGAGTGGAGAGGAGGAGCGTGCTCTGGTGTGTGAGGGCGCTCGCATCGCGGGAGCTCGGCGGAGCTCCCGCGTGTGTGGAGAGTGTGTAGGAGAGGGTAGGTGCAGTGCTTCGCCGCTCCTTCTCTCGCCGTTCGCTCTCTCTCCTCCCTGCGCCCCACTCTCCCGTCCGCTCGCTCGCACGTGTGTGTGTATATATATATATATATATATATATATATATATATATATATATATATATATATATATATATATATATATCCCACGTTTAAGTACACATATATACCCCATAAAGTGGACGGGGAGATGACCGCCGTAGCTCAGTGGTAGAGCATCGGACGCGTTATTCGAAGGTCGCAGGTTCGGATCCTGCCGGTGGCAAGTTATCTTTTCGTCCACTTTCATTTCTTCACATTTACATTACAATTACTTCTAATAGCTTCCCCTATACTTTCCTTGGCATCTTTGTCTGTTAGTTCTCATTAATACTATGTTTAACAAAGCAAACGAGCCCTTAAGTTTACAATTCCCTCCTTCATATATATATATATATATATATATATATATAATAAAAATAAAAAAGGTGCTGCGCCGTACTCCCGACCGGGCTGCAGAAATTCGCCTTTTTCCTTCTTCGAACCACAACCACCATATATAAATGAAGTGAAGCGCGCGCGAAATGCATTCGCATTTTAGCGGACACCCGACGTTTTACCTCGAGCTGTAAGAGGTTCGCTCTTAACGATTTGTATGTCCTCTTTAGCATTGCTTGAAGGGGTACAAGCTGCTAAGGGCGAAAACATCCATTTGCGGGACAATGAAAAGACGCAGACAAAGCACATTCTTCGTAGTACTCTTTGCGTAATCTTTTATAAGCTTTTCCATCTTCCTGACAATGTAAGCTTGGTGGGGTAAGGACTGCGTAGGTCGAAGGGTGGGGACATTCGAGAAAATGCGGCAATGGGAGGCACACCGCTGATTGAACTTTACGTCTCGTGCGCTGGAGCGTATACATAAACAGCCTTGCTTCGAAGGAGACAGATCCATCTTATACGGCGATACGCCCTTCTGAAGTGCCGAAGCGTCGACTTCTCTTATCCCGAAGCATATTACGATGCGATCGAGCGACTCGATAAAGCACGTTTTGTTCTCCTTAGGGCAAGGAGGAAATAGAGATAAGAATGCGCTGCGATTAGCTTTGAATGCCTGTCTTGTAGAACGTGTGTTGCTAGAAGGTGACGAGTATCACGCGCGTTGTTCTGATTGAGTCATTCAGTACGGCCGATCTGGAATTTCAGTCTAACCTGGATCCCATCTCTTGACGCTGTGAGTGCGATTCACATATGGCTCCGAAAAGGCGAGCTTGATTAAGCGATAACATACCTTCGTGACCGAGGACCTGGCGAAATGCATGCGGTGCCGGCGGGCTCAAGTCGACGGCGTGACATACTGTGTCAGCGCTCCTTTGCAAGTGCGCTGGATTGTGTCGATGACTTTTCGACCTTTAGTTTAAATGCTTTCAGGCTATCCTTCTATGTTGGAGTGGTGGTGCGTTGCTGCTGGGGGGTAGGGGCGGCGCCAGGACCTTTTTTTGCTGGAGGGGCACTCACGACCAATTGAGTTCCTTCAATGGGAGAGGGAGGATGGATGCTTGGGCTGTATTTTGAATATGTTTGCTCTTGGGGGGGAGGGGGGGGCAAGGGGGGGGGGGAAGCAGGCGGAAATCTTAGGAGAAGCAGCTGCCCACCCCCGCGCGCCCCGCTGGCGCCGCCCTTGGCAGTAGGCGCGCGCATATCTTGGTGACCGATAGGCTGGTAGTTCCTCCGCTTAAGCAATCTATTACAGTGTAACGATTTGCTTGAGTGTCTACCACCTGTCTGACAGGCAGGTGACCTTTGGGAAGGTAAAAGGAAGGCGTTAGGCTTTCTTGAGAAGGCTTTAGTGGATCTGTCTGAAAGGACAGTCTGTTGCATATACGCATGTGCGTGGCCTTTCTTCTGTGGGGTCTAAAGAAAAGATGCGCTTCTTGTATTCTGTCTCTGTATCACTCACTCACTCACTCACTCACTCACTCACTCACTCACTCACTCACTCACTCACTCACTCCACTCACTCACTCACTCACTCACTCACTCACTCACCACCACCACTCACTCACTCACTCACTCACTCACTCACTCACTCACTCACTCACTCACTCACTCACTCACTCACTCACTCACTCACTCACTCACTGACTCCCACTCACTCACACTCACTCACTCACTCACTCACTCACTCACTCACTCACTCACCACCACTCACTCACTCACTCACTCACTCACTCACTCACTCACTCACTCACTCACTCACTCACTCACTCACTCGCCCCAGCTACTAACAGTCTTGGCCATTACTCAAATATTATTGGCTAACTACTCACTCGCTCACTCACAGTTCACGTACTTATATCACAACTTTAATACTTTCCGTCTAGAAAAAAATAATTCTGTTGATGTACAGCCTTACGCATAATGTGCATCGGGCTTTGACCTCCGAAGGTTCTGTTCCTTCTCGTGCCCTTCGCGTGTGCGGCGTAGGGTTTCATCTGTTCGTGCTCCATTGCGCGAGCCTCGCCCTTTGGCCAACTGACAGGCTGTGTGGGCATGGGTGCATCTTGGTCTTCAGAGGTCGTACGCGGTCGTTGACGCCGCAACATGCTGCTCGCTATTATAGGCAAGCGGAACAGGAGCCAAGAGTGATGAGTTATTATACGGGAGAGCAAACCGATATTGTGCCGAAACATATACCCCGCTTCAAAGAAAGGTCATACATATACGTTGTAACGAAACCTCAAGGCCTGCTTGGGCCTTAAAGAATAGAAGAACACAGTGCACAGGTCGAGCGCTAATTAGTGCTCGTCCTGTGAACTGTGGTCTGGTCTCATGATTCATTTACTTCCCACTTTTGCGCAAAAAAAAAAAAAAAAAGAAAAATGTGGAAGTGCAATGTTAGTAGCGCGATTGTCTGCATTTTCGAGAAGTGGAGCGCAAAGAGGACAGAATTCACAGATCTTTTTGTTTTCTTTTTGCCATTGGTCGGTCACACTCGCTGATAATACTTCCCGAATCAGGATTGGCTTGCGTGTATGATCTTGCGGACAATTCCAGCGTGAGAGCCTTCCTTCTTCTTTTCTTTTTTCTTTTTTATAGTGCGGAGCATTTTAGGGGGCCGGGCTGTCCTATGCTGTCGTATGCTGTGATCGTATGCTGTCGTCGTCGCTTGGCGTAACGCAGGCAACACCACATATAGCATAGACATGTGTAGCGCGCGCTCGCGCCAAGGAGAAGTCTTTTTCCTCTTGTTCTTCGAGCGCCTTGATGATGATATTAACGCAGGCCAAACTGTAGCGCGCGCTCGCGCCAAAGAGAAGTCTTCTCACTCTTGTTCTTCGAGTGGCTTGATGATTATATTAACGCAGGCAAAACCACGTATAGCATAGCCATCTGTAGCGCGCGTTCGCGCCAGAGAGAAGTCTTCTTCCTTTTGTTTTTCGAGTGCCATGATGATGATAATAAGTGCGGAGCACTTTAGGGGCCCGTAACGCAGGCAAAATAACGTATAAAAATTGAAAAAAGAGGATGCAAGCGAGAAATACAAAGAGAGAGAAAGAAAGGAACAAAATAGGAAGAAAAATAGAAATAAATAGAAATAAAGAGAAAAAAAAGTAAACTGGAAAATACAAAAAAGAAAGAAAGAGAGGAGGAAAGAAAGAAAGAGAAAATCGAAGACAAAACAAAGAAGGCTGCCCAGCTCCGCACTTCCTTCAGGCTTGGAACCACTAGTGCGAAACTGCCTTAATTTTTTTTAATAGCAACGCTGTTAAGCAGGGCATAAAAAAAGGCAGCTTCTCACTGGTGGTGCCAAGCCTGAAGGAAGTGTGGGGAGCTGAGCAGCCTTCTTTGTTTCTCTTCGGTTTTCTCTTTCTTTCTTTCCTCCTCTATTTCTTTCTTTTTCTCTTTTCCAGTTTTTTCTGTCTTTTTTTTATTTATTTCTATTTTTTTCTTCCTATTTTATTCCTTTCTTTCTCCCCCTTTCTATTTCTCGCCTGCGTCATCTTTTTTTTTTCTATTTTTATACGTGGTTTTGCTTACGTTACGCCAAGCGACGAATGCATACGACAGCATACGACAGCCCGGGCCCCTGAAGTGCTCCGCACTTAATATCATCATCATGGCGCTCGAAGAACAAGAGGAAGACTTCTACAGATGGCTATGCTATACGTGGTTTTGCCTGCGTTACGCCAAGCGATGACGACAGAATACGACAGCCCGGGCCCCTAAAGCTCTCCGCACTTAAAAATTGGCCGCCATCCCGCGCTGCGAACGGGAATGTTTAGCGAAGCTGCATCAAACACCATACGTGCTGATTGGGGAGGGGGAGGGGGTGCATGTTTTATTATTACTTTAGAGTAATGGTTGTTATAATCGCTTTTTGGCCGCTTTGGTAGACCGTGATTGGCTTCGCGACCATTTTCAGAAAGACGAACTTGTTCCTTTCTTCGAGCATTGTATTCACGCTGTTCTTCTGGTGTCTAATTTTCGTGGTCTACCTAGGGCAGTCATAGAATGAACTTAGCGAGTTGCTACACGGGTCTCCCTTTTATGTATGGAAGCGGGAAACACACGTGGGGAGAAGGAAGGGCTGTTTGGCGTCATTCGAAGCCCTCGTGTGAAGCGCAAAGCAGCTGCAACCTAATCTTTACCGGGAACGCGTCGGAGGGGGGTTCCCATTGTTCACAGGCGCCTTACGATTGATCATGTGGTTTTGCTTTTTTATGGTTTTATTTATTGAAACGAATACTGAGCTCCATGCTGTAAGTCTGATTGCAAAGAAAGATAAGTCGTTTGCCTTCAATTGTTGAAGGGTTCCTAAACCACCTAGAGGTCGAAGTTTAGTTGTGGCGTTGCAGTTGTGTACGAGTCTACAGCGAACGTGTTCGTCGGCTCGCCTGTCCACTCCTTCGAATGGCATTCCTCAGCGTCGGACGTGAAAATGCAAGGATCGAGCGCCCGCATCTGCTAGCAGAGGCGTACGCGAGAGCGAGCATCTGTTGGGGGGTTTAGGGGCCGGGCGTTTTGTTTTTTGCCCACGCGTTTTTCTGCCCACGGAGACGAAACCGTTGCAGGGTAGAGGTGTACAGCTTCACTGTAAAGCGGCTGTTCCCCGCTAGAAACCTCGCCGCACCGTTGCCTAGCAACCCCCGCCTGGCCTCGCCTCGCCACCGTGCCAGCTGGTGTGACGTCATGCCAAGCCGCGCATACGCCGAAGCAGTAGCAACGGAGAAGCCGCCGCCAAGCCGCGCTCGGCAACGGCGCCCGCCGCGTCTAGATACCGCGATAGCTGATGTGACGTCATGCAAGCAGCGCATGCGCCATAGCAACAGCTGCGGAGGAGCCTCGTCGAAGCTACCGAAATGACCAAGTATAACCGCGCCAAGTTTAAATAAAAGAGTTGCCAAGCAACCGTTTACGTCATTAAATATGTCGTAGATAGACCTATATACTGTGCGTGTGCATGTCCTCGGGATTGTTATAAAGGAGCCGCGCCTGGTCGTGCCGAGGCAGTTTGTAAGGAAGAACCGTACACATGAATAAGATGCTACCTTTCGCGAGGCTCGACGTGCTGCAGAGCGAGAACGAGCTCAGCGGCGGCGATCCGACCCAGTGTACTTGAACAAGAAAGCGGCTGACATGAAGAGAAAGAGGTAGTCGATCCAAGAGCCATAAAAAGCTGAAAAATACGCCAGCTTAAACCAAGTTTGAAACCTAGCCTAGTGACCTATGCATTAGCCGGTGAAGCCTCCTACTTGGATCGACCAGCTTCGCTGTTATCAATTCTGGCGCGGCCGAGTGCAGGCTTTTTTCGTTAATATACAGAGGGCTCGCATTGTTTTTTGTGCCAGCCTATGAAAGCCGCTAAACGAAACAAAATCGCTAAAAACTGCTGAAAGAGGAAGGCTTCATAGAAGCTTATCGCATAGCTGACGTGCTCTTGCGGCCACCTGGACGAAGATATACACCATCTACTCCTCTAGTGCGAGAAATATGATTCAACTCGAAATGTATTACGTGCAAGTTTGTTTCTCTTAGACAGATGACCATTCACTGTAAAAAAAAAAAAAAAAAAAATGCTAGGTCTATGGCCAATAGCGGGCCTTCAGAAAAGAGAGCTTGTCGCCAAGATGTTTCTTGAATAATCCTGTATTTTATCGGAATATTAACGTACGCGAAGCTGTTACATTCGTCTTCATACTGAACGCAAACACGTAACATTAATCTTGGTATATGTTCATAATTCTGCATGTCGTTCGTGTGTTTGATGTTATGAGTAAAGATTTGTCTTAGTCCGCTTTCCTATGTATGTTCAGACAATCAGAATATCTGAGTTTGGACGTGTACATGTGAACTTATTTTACCTCTTTGATCTTGTGCTCAATTACTTGAGACTCGTGTGGTTTTGGATTGTACTGTATTTGCATAACCTGTGTTCGACTCTATAACATTTCGTGCCCGTATTATTGTTATTTTTTTATCACAAATTTCCTCTGGTAAGCGAGAAAAAGTGGCCGGTGCCACCGTAAAGGCACAAACCTCTCATATTCATCATTTCAATAAGAAAAGAAAAGCGTTCGCTACGAGTTCCTCCGACCGCTTTATTATCAAGCACGTCAACCTGAAAACCGATCGGACAGTTTCGCATGGCGGACAGGGTCCAGAGCGCGCGACACTCTATAATCGCCTTTCTGCCTGACGGCTATGCACGCTTGACGTGCCGCCAAGGTTAATCGTCGGTTTCTGCAGCGCGTCGGAAGACAATGGGTGGCAGCCAAGCGGTGCGTCCATCTTGCGCCTTACCAAATAATAACAGACCTCGGAGTGGCAGCGCTGCTCCGGCCTTGAATGCTTACTGTTGCGTAAGCGCCCGTGTGAGGCTTCTTTCGTTTTACGCTTGACAAACCACGATCGTGGCCGAGCTTGCGCGGTATACCGCGAAATTTTTTGACAGGAGAATTCCTAACCTGTAGAAATGGTGGGGATTGAGTTTCCCCGTATCTGTTACCTGACCGTAGTTGGGCCTTTTGTTGCGAAGCTATCTAAAGTGCCCATCACCATTCGCTACTGGATTTTTTCTGTTGTACGCTAGAGGTTACTATATAGTGCTCATTTTAGCAGCTCTTTTGTCCGCGATGTTTTCAGATAGATTAAGGATTTGAGGAGATAAGATGAAGAAAATTGTCATGTGGCCTTGTCAAGAGGCAAGCTTCGCTGCGAGAATAGTTGAGACCGACTCTGAAGTACGGACTATATAGGGTTCACAAGCGGCAGTCCTTTGCCATCGGCCGTACTCCTACGATACAAAGGCGCCAATTAAATGGGAACGTGCTCTCGCGCATCCAAGCACAGCGGGACGCATTTGACGCCGAACGCCAACTGTTGTAGAATGAATGAATGAATGAATGAATGAATGAATGAATGAATGAATGAATGTGAGTAGCAGGAGAAATACATTTAATTGGACTTCTTTAATTTGTTACTGGCAAGGCTTAGGAAACGAATTGGACAGCCGGAGGAACATTCAATTGGGATTTTTTTTATTTTGTCACTGGTAATGCTTAGGAAACGAATTACATCAGTTATTGATGAATACGTCGTCGAGAGCGCATGGTTTACAGGACTGTATTTTCGTTATATAAATTAACGCTGGCAGATTGTTAGCCTGCCAGACGACCCGAAAGAGTGAGGTATTTTGATAACTTGTGCAATTCATTTAATTTAATTGGTCCGACAGCTAATTCGTGGAACCACTTGTCGAACATAGCGTCAGCCGCGCCCGTGGATCTCTGGCCCATCGACAGCGCTTATTTCATTACATAAGAATACGATCTGCGAATTGCGTAATTGGTCGATTTAAAGCGTCCCAGGTAAATGAATACATAACAACGTGAAAACTGCTCGCGGGCCGCCACCACCGCGCACCCACCTCTCAGCAGCAGCAGTAGAGGGCATTCCACGTACGCGATTGCCGTTGGCTGCTGCTGCGAGCCCAGGCGGCAGGAAAGATGCCGCGCGCGCATCATCGACGATTTGTCACTTGTTCGTGCCAACGCTAGAGCCCCCCCCCTTTCATGCTCTCTCTCTCTCCTTCTCCGGTTCCTCCTCTCTTTCGCGCACCAAAATCAACTCCTCGCCGCCGCCACATTTGGCCGTGTGCGCAGAACCGCGATATCTGCAGCGTCCCAAAGAGACAACGACATCGACGACGTTCAGTGCGGGACCTCGGCAGGGGAGGGGGTGGGGTGCAGGAAGAGGCTCTCAAATTATGCTCGCCGCCGACTGCGCAGTTCCTGGCCGCGCGCGGGCCGATTAAGGGTGTCGATATTCCGGCCTGGCCGCGTCGATATACGGGCGCGCGGGGGGTCGCCGATGGCCCTAATCTAAATTGAGTCGCCAGCCGAAAACCCGGACGCGGAGAAACGACGACGGGCCAGCCCTCCCGCCGCCTTGCTCGGCCCCGGCATGCGCGAGATAAAATGTAAAGCGCGCGCAGGGCCAGCGGAGGCGCCCGTTTCCTTTTGCGCGGTCCTCATCGTCATCTTTATCTTTCGTTTATTGCTTGTTTGTCCTCTTCTGCTTTTCACGGGCTCTCGTCACGCGAGCGATTGGAATCGCACAGAAAAAAAAATTAATAAAAATAGAGAAGAAACGCCGCGGCGATACAAGGTCGACCCTGTACTTAACAACGTCACCGAATCACGGTGCCTTGCATACGCGGTGCAAGGCCTGCGGCTTTTGTTTTGGGTGCCCACAGTGGGTGGAAACGTAACAGTTAGGTACAGTGCTAAAGAAGTCTGCTGGTGACACGGCTGCGCGCGAGTGTTATAACAGTGTTCGTATTATCGTAGCTGATCCCTGTGCATGCAGTCGTCGGCTTGGGGGTCTTAAGTCGCGCGCTTTCGAGAGCATTAACACCGAAAAAGAAAAAAAAGGAAAAGAAAGAGACAAACGTTGGACGCGTTTTAGCTCAGGTTGTCAGCTGTACAGGAATCGCTAGATATTCCCATGGTGTGCCGGATGCTCGCGCGACGAAATTACATACAATCCGCGATGCCATTTCCCCGTACACTTCGGTCGTGGAAACATTCCTCCTGACTTCGTTCGCACTCTCGCAATATGTCGGCCGTTTTTATGTAACCTCAAGCCTGTGCTCCCAGACGTTCAATCTCAGCTGCGTTCACGTTACTAAGATGTCATTCCCTCTCCTCCTCCTTAAAAAAAAAAAGGTCAGTCTCTGGACGGGCAGTTTAGTTGCTGGCAACTTGTAGTCCAGTTTTACCTTCCTTACCGTCCACCTTCTAGCTTATAGGTTTATAGCGTTTTGGGAGTCTTGCTTAATTTCACGAGTGAGTTCTTCTTCGGATTCTTCCCCTGCATTGGGCATCAATGGGATTACAAAGCAGCTGTGCACCCTGTTCGTTCACCGAGCGATAACTTGATTTTAAGACTTTCGCAATCTGTACAACGTTTTTCTTAACAAAGTAACGCGCGTTGAAGTTGCGTCACTGTGCGCGCGAGCGCTGCACACAACTGAAGAGTCGGCGCACTAGACCGTCTCTGCCATATCTGGCCGTCAAGCCGAGTGTATGGTTGGCTTCCCATGTACGCCTCGTTTAGCGGCGCTCGTCAGGTTCCCGTTAGCTTCCGGGTAAAAAAAAAATAATAATAAAAAAAAAGAAAAGAAAAAAAACTCAACAAAGCAGGTAGAAACCAGGCGACATCACTACCGGCAACAACGAACAACAAGACTTTACGAGAACAAGGACTCTGTGTTGCCTCACGTGGTCTCTTCGTGAGGAGGATCTCTGTTTGAGTACGAGCTGAACGAGCGTGAAAAAAAAAAAGATAAGAAATAAAGCAGTAAAAGAAGTGAATGACGACCACTGCTAAGCCTCGCTCGTTGCACCTTGCCGTCTTCTCTCCACCGCAATCGCGTGTACTCATCTCACGCCCCCCTGTTGGGAGGTCCTGACATTACGGCAGGCCGTTTAGGAGTCATTTTAGTTTAACCGAAGTGTCTTGTAGCTGGAAAGAAAGAGAAACAGACACAAGGGAGAAATAGAGATAGAAACTTTACAAACTCTCCGGGCTACCCTCATTGGTGGAGTGGTAGTGTGGAAGGTTTGTTGTGAGGTAGTGAGGAAGTTTGTTGTTTGAAACGGCATCTTAAACATCCAAGTCTTCTTCCGCTGCAAACGACGCGCTCCATCGTGTTGTGCTTTTGCTTCGCTTAAATGTTTTTTCTTCTTCAGGTATGCAACTTTTGGGTCGTGTGTGCGTGGAAATCGGCTCGTCGACTGGTATTCATAACACGGGTCAGCGATTCGGTCACCGTATACAGAAGCCTGGTGCGGGTCGGGCTTGCCAGTCGGAAGGCGCCCGCCGTGGTGGCGGCTGCAGTGGTAGCGGCGGTGGTTGTGTCGTCTGCTGTAAACGAGTGAGCGAGAATATCTTCTTGACAAATACCGCATAGCTTGAATACTACCCGCTTTTGTATTTTCCGGAGTTTCCTTGCAGTTTCCGATTTTAGGGGCGAAGCTCCTTAGGGCCGAGCCTTGTTGGCGTCCGTCAAGCTCCACAAAACCGAAACCGAAACTGAACACATGCACAACGAAAAACGAAAACATCTGTGTAAAAAAAACCGACTTTATGTGTACATCAATCAAGTATATGGCAGCACAATACATGATCACCTGCGCCGTCCGTCCGTCCGTCCGTCTGTCTATCCGTCCATCCATCCATCCATCCATCCGTCCATCCATCCATCCATCCATCCATCCATCCATCCATCCGTCCGTCCGTCCGTCTGTCCTTCCGTCCTTCCGTCCTTCCGTCCGTCCGTCCGTCCGTCCATCCATCCATCCATCCATCCATCCATCCATCCATCCATCCATCCGTCCGTCCGTCCGTCCGGCCGTCCGTCCGTCCGTCCGTTCGTTTGTCCGTCCTTTATACTAGGCGGCAACCTCAACGTAGACATTATGGACCTTAGGACCTAGCTTCGCCCACTCGTCATCATTCACGTCGTGGAGATGCGTGTTTTTTTTTTTTCAGACACACAGACAGATCGGACACTTTGATGAGGTTACCGCTGTCCGCCTCGGTGGATCAGTGGCTACGGTGCTCGGCTGCTGACCCGAAGGTCGCGGGTTCGATCCCGGCCGCGGCGGTCGCATTTCGATGGAGGCGAAATGGTAGAGGCCCGTGTACTGTGCGATGTCAGTGCACGTTAAAGAACACCAGATGGTCAAAATTTCCGGAGCCCTCCACTACGGCGTCTCTCATAATCATATCGTGGTTTTGGGACGTAAAACCCCACATACTACTACTACTACTACATGAGGTTACCGCTGCTGCGTCCGCCACTGCCGTCGAAGAGAGCCACAAAGGCAGAGAGCTGACGCAAGATGTACCGAATTAGGCCGATTATGCTATATCTAATGATTTTCGCGGCGAATGCTACACAAGTATTCCCTATCCTGAGATTAATAATGAGCGCGACGCGCATAATCCTCAGCAGAATAGCAACTCCATCACCTCTAAGCGTGTATATAATGCCAGTTCTGGATACATTGAAATTAGACCTTGCAAGTCTTCGCTAGCTTGGATTACAGTTCCATTCTCTCTACGGCAGCCGCAGAGGAAACGTACTCTAAAATACTACTCGGTTGCAAGTGTCCAATGCACGCGCGACGAACGCTGCCCTTATATGTGCTTGCGTATATCAATTATTCTCTCTTCCGTTATTCTTTTTAGGTCCCTTCCCCCTTCTCCAGCGCAGGGTAGCAAATCAGGTGAAACATCCGTAACATCCTTGCATTTAACTTGCCCTTTCTCTCTCCTCTCTCTGTCTTTTGTGACTCTGCAACAGAACCGAACAGATGGGTGTTGTCGCGATATTGAGGAGCAAGAACACGCTTTTGTTTGTGCCTCGTTTATGTGCGCGTCAACGTGTTTTCTGTGCCCTTATTCATCCATAACATGGTTTGTCCGCCAACTGTAGTGGTTTTGTCAGCCAAAACCAGGGATGCCCTTTGCGTTGTGTTGCGGAAGCATCAGAGTGCGGTGTCTTTCAGCGGCGGTTGTCGCGGGCCTTTTCAGCGATGGATTTTTCCGGTGTTTGTTGGTGTCCATTCACGACAGCTGTACGACAGAGAGAGAGAGAGTGAAAGAGAGAGAGATAGATTGACTTGATTAACTTGTGACAGTAAGAAAATCAAGCCAACGACTCAGTGCGATAAATACACGATGGACCGATGAACAGCGGCAAAAGCTTTTGCAAATCAGCCGGCGCACATTGAATTAGGCCGCGGCGCCCTCCGCTTTAGCAGGAAAGGCGGCGCTTCATTGGCTCGCTATGCGGTCGTTGAGGAAAGAAAGGATTGCTGTCATCCTTGCTCAAGCTTTAAGGCAAGAGTGTACATAGTCTGGAGGGAATGCCGTCAAACTTGCGGCGTGCGGCCGTCTTCAAAGTAACCCAAGGCGCCGAGACAGCACTTTAGGCGCTAACTTGATTGATTGGACTGTTTATTATTGATTAATTGGAAATATTGGCAATAAGTACACCATGGATGAATGAACAAAGCTTTATTCCATGTTTTGAATGGAGTAAGGGGACGCCAGCCAAAAAGCGCTGCAGTGTCGTTGCTTAATTACTCCGTACATAACTTGGGGTGATAATGCGCGATCTAACATATGACAGTTTCAATACGAGTCCATGTCGCATGGTTTCTCCTCAACGGTGAATCGTTAAATGCGTGAAGGCTGCTGTGAAGGGGAGCCTTCCAGAACCCTAGAAGCTCGTATTGAAACGCCGGGCATGCACTCACTTGTAATTAAAAACTAAATACGTAAAAACTTTTACCGTCTGTCGCGTGCACTGTAGGATACACTCTTATACTTTATACGTTTATTTCCCCGACATTTCACAGTCACTGACATTTTCCTTGTAGGTTAAAGCACCCAAATTAAGGTGTTACTCGGATGTCACAACAGTGCATTTTTGATCGCGATTTAACCCACTTGCGATCAAAATTTCACAATAGGACAACCATAATACACGAATCAGCGTGGTACTCCGCTCTGCAAGGCCACCGTATATGATTTCTGAACTCACATTGACGGCTCATCACATACAAAGTTCTGTCTCGAGGGAATAGAGAGAGATAGAGAGATGTAGAGGAAAAGCAGGGAAGTTAACTAGTCGCAAGTATTCGGATTGCTGCTTTGCAGTGGGGCGGGGAAACAAGGGCTGTTGTGCATGCGTACGTGCGCGTGCTTGTGTGTGTGTGTGTGTGTGTGTGTGTGTGTGTGTGTGCGCGTGTGTGCGTGCGTGCGTGTGTGTGTGTGTGTGTGTGTGTGTGTGTGTGTGTGTGTGTGTGTGGGCGTGCGTGTGTGTGGGCGTGCGTGCGTGTGTGTGTGTGTGTGTGTGTGTGTGTGTGTGTGTGTGTGTGTGTGTGTGTGTGTGTGTGTGTGTGTGTGTGTGTGTGTGTAGTTTCCTTACTTTTAATGATATATATTCTGTTTTAAACTCATTGGAATCGTCGTCGCTGCGGTTATGTGTCTGCGAAATTCTGACTTCGGGTGATGACCTGTAATTCGGTCATCGCTCCTTCGGGCATCCAGTATATAAGCTCGCGGCAGTGTTATATCACGGACGCGCGCGATTGGAATGCGACATGCACCTGAGGTGACCGTTCAAGCTGTAATGAGCGCTGTTCTTTACCGCTGATGCGCGATGCGAAGAGTATACGGTACACGATAGGCAACTTGCATACGAAAGTATTCCCGTACAGGGGAATTGAGCGCGGCTTTTCACGACATGCGTGCAGTAACATGCATAGACCCCATACTTTCGATCACGTGCACGGCAGCCAGGCAGCGTTCGAAGAGAATAGGGTCTTTGGCAAGTTACGGAAATACGGTACGCAAATACGGTAAGGCAGTACGGTAGCTCCTTCTTTCCAGTGACAGTGCGTCCCCCGGACGACAGGTTCCTCGTTAACAATGCGTAGGCTGACAGGCCACAAAGGAGGCGTGACAACCCCACAGTAATTTTTGAAAGGGCTTTTGTGTTGTTCGGGTGCCTTCACTGGTAAAAGGTCAACGACCGGGAAAGGAGGAGTGGTACGGTAATACCGTACCGTATTTGCGTACCGTATTTCCGTAACTTGCTAAAAGACCCTAATAACGTACGTACCGGAACGCCGATACGGAGGTATACACGAGGCGACCGCTTAGATTGGGGGAAAAGCGTAGACGACAGTTCGCTACTTCCCATGTGCATACGTTCATTCACGCAGAATAATTGATCACTATGTCTTGTAGAGCCGTCAGTGTCTGCACCCCGGAATCTGATCACTCGCATGAAAGTCTTAAACCAAGATTTTACGTACATAATTCTATACTTAAAATATCACTATTGCAGTGCTAAAGTTGTGATGATGTTGTGCTGGTGCATCACGCTCATGTGAAAACGATGTATGCACATTCGTGGTTCTGTGTAGGGCAGCAAGTAAGGATGTACATTTTGGTTGGTTTATTCAAATTGCATGTTGTGTTTAAAATGACTTCTCATAAAATGTATGTTTCAACAGTGTGAGCAAAATGCCTGTACCTCAGCTGCTGTCCTTGCCTGTATGGGGGTTAAGGATTCGCTCAAGCCATTTCTTGAATGACTTTTCCCTTCGCCTGCGATCACATGTGTTGTGAGTGACAAATCAAATCAATAAAAATTAATCAGTCAATCAATCAAATTGCGCTGTAGGCAAAACAACGAAGGGGGGAGGTTCCGCGCAACTATTTGCGCTAGAAAAGCCGGCCAGCCGCCCGGGACTCGCGAATCGAGAGCAGTCCGGCGGCGTCGCACCAGGCGCCCAGCTACCGGTAGGCAGGCCTGGCACATAGGCAAACATCGGCAAATGGCGCATTGGAAATCGGTTTCACGGATCGCGCATTATTCTGTCCTCGGCGCTTTGGCCTCCACAGGCTCCCCGGACGTCGACCCTTCTCTCCCATGTCTTCGTGGTGCGCGTTTGTTAGACCGCCGCTGCCGGGGTGCGCGCGGAAATCGGAGCACACAGCGCCGAGAAGACATCGCAGGGGGGCGGCGATTGGCCGGTCAGATTGGCTGCGACAACGGCTGGTGGCCGGCGGAATGGAGGGGAAAGGGGAGCGCAGTCCGCTATTCATATGCGAGTCGCAACTCACCCTGAAAAGGTCTGCGGAAGTAGCTCCGTTCGTGCACCGGAAAGCAGCGGAGGGGGCAGTCGCTGTCTACACACCGCGTTCGGGTGGGGGGGGATTCGGCTGTTCAGTCTATATTCTATGAGGCAAGCCGCCCCCCTCATTAATTTGGCCGCCGCGCGATTTCGAATTGACTTAAGGACTCCCGGTGGGCCAGTGTTACTTTAGCGAGGGCTCCGCTGTGCGCGCATTGACAGGCGTTTCCGCCTCGCTGCATTGCCTCCCCCCCCCCCCCCCTTCGCTTTCACGCGGTATACTCAAGTGGGCGCACGCACAGTGGCCTTGTGTAGCCACCGTTGTACGCACGCTCACCAAGCACTGCTATAAGCGCATGATGTATAGCCGAGGAAAGCGCACTGCAGGGCTTCCGCAGTTTACGCGCCGTTTTCAAGGAGAAAAAAGAGAGAAGCCGGTTTCATCTAGGTTTCATTTTAGTTTATTTTCTTCCTATAAGAGTAATAAAAGAGCACAATCAATCCCTACCCCTTTCCCCCCCTGCATTTGTGGAAGGAGTAAAACAGACAAATAAACGCCCGTTGTTATAGAGTCGCGCGCGTATTGATTTGCATTTGTTATCGCGCGCGCTAACGATTCCAGGGCAATTACAATATCGAGGCACGCGCGAAAAATGCGCCGCGCCGCGGCGTTAAAATGACGATTAAGGGGAATCAAGGCTAATAACTCGGCGCGAATCACGTGGTTTGTTTAGCGCGATCGGCGCCTCGCGTGTATTTCCGAACTTGAGAAACCGGATTTCGTATCGAATCGAGCGACCGAAGACGAATGGTTTTCGAAACTCTTGCCGGCGTCTTTCGAAGGAGTCCGCATATGTGCTTGGCTTGAACGAAGCGGCGTGTTTAGTCGGGACTGCGAGCAGCGCTAGATGAGGCAATTTATTCTGACCGCGTGCACTCTGAAAGGAACACCGAAATCTGGGTTATATTGTCGGAGGCATCAAAAGAGGCGACGCGAAGCACGAAGCGAATCTACAGCGAGACGTGATTAATCTATGTTTGCTACATTTATGTCGCCCTATACTGCAGCCTTCTATAATACCGAGACAACGTATGGATATAGAATGGACCGTATTGTCAGCGTGACGCCGCACGAATAAGTTTAGTGTGCTGAAGGCACTGCTTACTTCATGTTTCCTCTCGCGCGTTTGAGAGAAAGAGAGAGAGAGATAGAAGAACTGCGCAGGCGCTTATGGAGAAGGAGTTATGAAAGAGAGAGAGAGAAAAGCATTTACTTTCAAAACCCAAGTCCGGGTTAGAGCTCTAGGGTGAGGTTTCACTGACATTCCCCAAGATTGTTAGTATATGGTTAAGGAGAGTTGCCCACGTGGAGGTTGTTTTGCCCAGGTTCGCAAACCAGGCCTCCCATGACAGTATGTTAGAGCGAATGGCGTTGAGGTGTATTGACTCTGGGGCAGTGCCAGGCGCTGGCTTATAGAACATACATGTATACAGGCCTTGTGCTAAACTACAACAGATGCGCTGGTGTGTGAGAGAATGATGAAGAAAACCTCGACGTCTGACATTTCACCAGGTATATGCTTTGAGACGGTGCCACGGGCGAAGAGATGGGGAAACATTTTCCGCTTCTTCTTATACACGTTCGCGTCTTGATAATTCTCACCTTTGAAGTACTCACAAGTCTGAGGCGTGATTCACAGATTGAACCTGAACTCTGCGGCGTGAACGTTGATTATTCGCACAGCTCTCACGCGAGAAATGTGTACGGGCCCGTTTTCCCACATATGTGATACATGCTCGCGATGTACTAAACAAAATTACTTGATCAATGGCAAGGCCGCGGATTATTATTTATGCTACGTGAAAAGTACGCACTTTGGTGCTGGCCGTTGTGAATGTTCCGTATATTTTATAACCTTCCATACTTTACTAAGGTGAAAGCCTTAGTTGCCTTATCAAACGCGAAAATTGACCGGCGTCCCCCGTCGGCGGCGTCACCATGAGTGATGCAAAATATCATCACGTGATGACGTCAACATATGACGTCGTTATGACGTCATTGATCAACATCGTTTGTGACGTCATCATGGCGTCACTGTGGCGTCACATAACGTAACGTCACAGGGTGACGTCATCATATCACGTCATTGATTGGTCAAAGTTGGGCCAATCTCGGAGGTGAAGTGCAGAACGCTTACAATTCCTCCGATAACCACGCTAGTTGTAGAAAGTTCTCAGAGAGGGGCGCGGGATGTTCAATGTTCAGTACATCGACTTAGATGAAAAAAAAGAAGCTGACTTTCGCCTTCGAGTCGAGTGAGGTGGATGCATAGGGGACCTCGTGAGCTCTTGACAACTGTTCTGTGGTGCTGGAATTCTTTCATTTATCATCATGAGAGTGGACAGAACAAGAAGTAAGGGGGGGGGGGGGGGTGTTGTTGAACAGAGTAAAAAATGTTGTAGTGTGTTCATCTGATCTCCGTGTCCTGGCTGGTATACCTGGCTCAATGTCTTCTGGTACCCCGTACGATGTACCTGTTCTGGTGTCGTCGGCCATCTCAAACTAATCTACACATACATACTGCCTTCCACCCTCAGATTTTATTCTTTGTTTCTTATATTGCCGCACTTACGCTGTTATACCCTTTACGGTAAAAAAAGAAAGGAGAAAAAGAAGAAAGGAAAGAAACGAGTAACAACCATTTGGAGACAACCCTCTATGTTTGCCGATAGAAACGGAGGGTCCGTTGCTCCCCTAACGCCGTAGAACTTGCATAACTTTGTTTTGCTCGTTTTACTAACAGCTTGTGACCCTTCCGCATTTCTCAACCTTCGACCGCTGTGTGTTTCGAACACGTCCACGAGAGAAAGATCGTGCGTCTTCCGCCTCGTTCCTATTGCTTGGAGACTTTACCTGCGAAGCTATCTCCCCCCCCCCCCCCCTTTTTTTTTTTCTTTACTTTCGGTTTTCGCGAGGTCGTCGTCGCCGCGAACGCTTTCTGTCCCAGACTGGAGCTGGCGAGCCCGTTCGTGTTAGGCCGGCGGAAGGAAGAAGCAGGGGGGGGGGGGGGGGGTCTGTGCGAGCAAAGACCGATGGCGGAAGGAAAGAGCATGAGGGAAAGAGAAAGAGAGAGAGAGTTTGCGCGCGCTAACGAACTGATGTGAGATAGGACGTGAAACAACAAGGGCGACCCATCGATCAGTGCGCGCAACGGCAGCAGATCTCGTTCGCTTCGGCGCTAAAGAGAACCGCGCCTGGCTTATGCAAATACGGCCACGCCACGGCGTCACCCCCCCATCCACCTAGGGACCGAATGCGGTCGCGCACGTATAACGTACGCGCTGCAGTATAGAAATTGAAACTACTCACCGAATCTGTAACAACAAGCAAACGTATACAAAGAAGCACGTATAAGGCGTGTGTGCACCACCTTGTAGATATAAGCACGCTCATAAAACAAACGCCTCCCTTTGCGAAGATGAATGCGATCGTAAGGAGGAGGCCAAGGCACGGGCTGTATATGACGTGGCCAAACCGCACGTGTGAGCTAACGTGACGTTGCGATCCGTCGTGCGTAATCGAGTGAACCTCCGTTGAGTACAGTATACATATCTCAAAGGCATATGCGTGCACATATGCCTCGTGCTCTTCGTTCTTTTCGGTTTCGCGGCTACATTAAATACAGTTTTCGTTTGCAAGAGATGTTCTAGAACTTCCGTTGCACTTCTGCTGACTTTCTCGCTTTGAATTTCCAAAAAAAAAAAAGAAAACGATAAGGTGCTTGGATAAACACACAGACAAAAAAAGCCGTAGTTTCGGTGAAACCTGCCGCATTTTTTCGCATACTGCAGCAGTGCCTGGCGTTGCCTGTGTAAGTTGGTGGCAATTAAAGGAAATTAGAGGTAACGCTAATCGCAGTTCTCTCGCATTTACTTTTCACAAATTGCCACGAAAATTCTAGTTTATCAGTTGCACGGATTGCCAAAAAACTGCGAAAAGTTTTGACTTACTCTTTAGCATTATTTGTGTGTACTATATGTTGTCATCGTATGTGCAACAGTCGTCACCCGATGTATGGAGTAGCAAGGCAGGCTATAAACCAGGCTAATATTTCCGATGTTACCGTTAAAGAACTCTATCTATATGGTTGCTGTTGAGATGCATATGAGCATAACGCATAGTTTTCGAGGGTTTCGATGGCCCCAAATCCTGAGCCACACATGGGAAGCGGAGGTGTAGGCTCAAGGCCTGTCGGTTCTGCGTCATGTAAGCATCGATAGAAGAAAAGGGCACGGCGATCATCCATCAGTCCCTGCACACTGTGTTAATCCTTCGGCGGTTAATCCCTAGCAAAGCGTTGGTGGGCCATATTTAAAACAACCAAGGCGAGGCGAAATTGCAGTGTCACTTAGTTCCTTTCTCTTTATGCGTGAGTGTGTGTGCGCGTGTGTAGCTATTTGCGATCAAACCGGCTTTAGCACGACCGTTCGTGCGCGTAAGCCCACTACTAGAAGTTATAAGAATATAGTCTTGTTCCGTTTGAACGTCAGTGTCCCTGACTGGAAATCTCTGGGAGATGCAGCGATTGAAGTGGTTCATGCGAGTGGATCTTCTGGCGAATAGGTTTCGGAATTTTGAGCAAAATTTACTCACTATTTGTTCTCATATGACTGAGTCGCGTTCAGAAAGGCCTCATATGCTGACACTGAAGGGCTGAACACCGACTATTTTAGTTAAAGTCGTATTGTGACGTGGATATGTATTTGGTATCCTGAGTGATATTTGATAGTTCGCCCCGTTTTAAATGGGCGTTTGAGGTCACCGCGGTGGTATAGTGGTTACATTGGTCGGCTGCTGACCCGAAAGTCGTGGGTTCGATTCCGAACGTGGCGATCGCATTTCGATGGATGCCAAATAGAGGCCAATGTACTATGCGCCGTAAGTGCACGTTAAATAACACCAGGTGGTCGAAATTTCCGGAAGCCTCTACTACGGCGTGGCTCATAATCATATCCTGGCTTTGGCATGTAAAACACCATATTACAGCGAAAGCTCTTATGAGGTCACAACGGCGGCTGTTTTTGGCGCCATAGTTGTCAGCCGCCGCCGGTGTCCGTTTCCGCTATCGCGCTAAATAAGAAAAAAAAAAGCCTGTAGAGAATTGGATTCGAACCCGGGTCCTCTGCGTGGCACCCCAGTATTCTACCACGGAGCCACACCGACGCTATTTTTTTTCTTTATTACAGGGAAGGAAACCATTGCACTTAGATTGACTTCTAAAAATTATTAGGGCGTACTTAAACACAAATCTTGGGAACATTCTGCTCAATGGAATCAGGATGAGCCACGCAGACGCTTGGAAATACTTTGCAAACAGAACCTATGCAGGCTTCATGTATGCAATTTCGTTAACATGTGTAATAGAGCGTTTTAGAAGAGTAAAATAACAACCAGGCGTCACGCAATGCGGATTGCGTAACGAGTAGGTCTTTGAATGATTCCAGCCTATCACCAAAGGCTCAGCCATAATTCTTAATCGTCATCAGCCACAGCATCAACAAAGTGCAATTAATGCCTCACAGGTGTGTAGCGGGTACCACGCTTCTCCGAAGAGCGAATAATGGCGTAGTGGGTGCCATGTAAGTTTACCTGTAGTAGTTTACCTGTAGTAGGCTCTACAAAGACCGCTCTCCCAGCTTTCGCTGTGACTGTGCTGCGCGTTCGGCGCAGGCCTAGCGTTTTATTATTATTAAATATGCATTTGAAACGGAAGTTGTTATTAATACTGGCTGTTTTGTACTGTCGATTACATCGCCATTCTTTGCTATGCGCTTGCTCAGTGCCGTCGAAAAACCTTCGCGTAAAGCGAAAATAGTTTGGTCTTGCCGCAATTACGTCTATAAAGCATACATTTACTTATAAAAAATGGTTTTTAATTTCCCCGTGAGGTTTTCTTCCTTTCTTTCTGAGTCATCAAAAGTCTGCTAGGAAGTCAATATGTAATGTGTCGGTGATGACAAATTAGAAATTTTGAACATAGAATGTAAGCGTAACCATCGGCGAACCGATAACAATATAGGAAGCGTTGTACCATGGATAGTATAATGCGAAATAGCAGCATTTTTCAGAAGTGTGCCAAGTCGCAGTATCATTTATGGCGAGACGTGTTGCTCTGTTTCCCCGGGGAATGGTAAACGGCGGTTTTGCTTTGCTTTCATCATGCTGCCCTTAACCCAATCATAACTGTCTCATAGATTTGTAACGAATATTTTAGTGCACAAACTTTCGTCAGTGCGAAGCTATCTGACCATGCCATGGACCAACTGGCAACACCATAGCCAAGATTAAGCAACGGTTTCGAGCATTACTGAGCGCTGGTATTAATTATGCATCCAAGGGTAGTTCAATCTTCGTTTAAAGTCTGTAATGGCTTCGTAATGCAACTTTATTTCAGAATGATGAATCTTCTGGTTTATAGTTCGTTGTGATTACTGATTTGTATGATATTTTTAATTTTACACGACGAGCTTTTTTTTCCTCCCAATTTTAGCCGTGAAAACGGTATTTTAGATCAACCCATACACTGCTCCAGTGACACCAAGAGCTTACGTCCCTCACGATGCTTCGCTTTAATATACAAGTTTGGAGGCCGTATGAGCACTTAATCAACATTTGTCACTGAAGGGATTACGCGCTACCCACGGAACATTGTCAAAACGACCTTGCGTTTGGTCCCGCGTATTTTTGCTCCGGCAAGACCAAGCGAAATCGCGAGCCTAAACGACAACAGCTGGTCGATCTAACCTCGTCGCTCATACCAAGCGCTCTATCGAACTGTTGGACCACCCGTTGATTCCCGGTGACCACCCATCCATGCCGGTGGGCTCTGGCATATTGTTCGCTGCGCGCGGCGCCCTTTTAATTGCTCGCTATCTCGGCGCCTCGCAAAGGACGCGCGGCTTTCGCCCTCCTGCTATTTTCCGAGGCGGCGCGCGGATTATGCAAAACGGGCGCCGCTCGCGCGGCCTTCTCCTCCTCCGCTCCGCGGCGAGAGGCAACGGCTGCACCGCGCGACACACACACGTCCGATCGGGATCGTCGGACGTGATCAAAGACTCCACGCGACGGCATGGCGACTGATAACAGTTCCGCGGGCGAACGCACATGCGCGCCGTTTCGGCTGCTCCATCTGCCGCGACATGGAGCGCTGCGAGATCAAAATGCGCATAAGCTGGTCAGAAATGTAGCACCCAGAGCCTTTTTATGTACAGGAGCGCGACTTAGCCGCGTATACTGGCGCGCGCTTTCTTAGGATATTTATTCTCATACGCTTGCATGACACGACCCGAAGGGACCTCGCCTTGTACAATTATTTGCTCGGTGTACTCGAGATCGGCGTCACGCGATGTATAGCCGCCGCATTATGCGGGACGAGTCAGGAATTCGGCAGAAAAACGCCGATCCACCGCGGTGGTTTCATGCTTTACATGTCTTTGCGCTGCGCGAACGCGAGGTCACAGTCCGTCCATTGGGCCATCGGCCAACTACATTCCAACATGGCGAGCGCGATGTAAGAGTGCCCGTGGGGTGTCAGTTCTATAAAAAAAATTCCCCATCTCCCGCTAAAGGGAACCATGTGTGGATGCGAAGCAGCGGGGAGATAATTAGCTTGAGCGGGAGGAACGTCGCCGCTCATTTCACGGCAGCGGTCCGGGCGCTCATCGCTGCACAGGAGAGAGAATGAGGCGCGCGCGCTCCGTCATTTTCACACCGCGGAACTACCGTGGCGCCCCCCAGCGGAGTATGCAGCTGTCACACCACCTGTCGTGCGCGCCGCTCCGTAGAGGATTCCTAGAGGAAAGGACGGGCGTGACCGTAGGAGAGGAGAGAGAGGGGGGAGGGGACGTGCATGCGCTGTGGGGGTGTGGGACGCGGGAGCCGCTCCGTAGAGTAGAGGATTCCTAGAGGAGAGAGGGGGAGGGGACGCGCATGCGCTGTGGGACGCGGGAGCCGCTCCGTAGAGTAGATGATTCATAGAGGAGAGAGGGGGGAGGGGACGCGCATGCGCTGTGGGCATGTAGGACGCGGGCGCCGCTCCGTACAGTAGATGATTCCTAGAGGAGAGAGTGGGGTTGAGCGTAGGAGAGGATAGGGGAGGGGACGCGCATGCTCTGTAGGGGGTGTGGGACGCTCCGTAGGGTAGAGGATTCTTAGAGGAGAGAAAGAGGTGAGCGTAGGAGAGAGAGGGGGGAGGGGACGCGCATGCGCTGTGGTGGTGTGGGACGTGGGAAGGAGGGACAGGACTAAGCCCCCCTCCAAACACATGCAAGCAAGATCAAGGAATGGGGTCAACCTGGGCGACAGACACCACCTGCCTAGCCATTGCTAAGCAGCCTCTCTGTGCTCTCAGCCATAACTCTGATGACTGTGGTAGTGGTTGACGGCCTTCATATTACTACAGCATTCTGGTTCGCATAATGAGTGCTTCCCTACTTCATGAAAGTGGCCGGACGCGGGACGGCGGACGCGGGACACGGGAGGGACGCGGGAGGGACGGACATAGCCCCGAGCATAAGATGCTTCGCATCTAAAACTCGCGACGATTATGCGCATGTGCTCTGTTTCTAGTTCTCTCTTTCCTTCTTATCAGTCGCCGCGGTGGCTCAGTGGTTACGGTGCTCGGTTGCTGGCACGAAAGACGCGGGTTCGATCCCGGCCGCGGAACTCGCATTTCGATGGAGGTGGAATGCTAGATGCCCGTGTACTGTGCGATGTCAGTGCGCGTTAAATAACTCCAGGGTGGTCCAAGCTATCCGGAGCTCTCCACTACGGCGTTTCTATTAGCCTGAATCGCCACTTCCAACCGAAGAAACCAGTCAAACCAACCAACATTTCCTTCTTATATTTCTAGTCCCTTCTCCCACACCCAAGTAAAGGGAGCAAACCAGATACTTGTGCTCGTCAACATTCCCACCGTTTCTTTCTTTAATCTCTCTCTCTCTCGCTATGCTAAAGTTAACCAGAACATCGCAGCTTCGTTTTACAGTGTCGCCGATGATTAGGCTAAACTCGGCTATGGAATGTGGGGAGCCTCTCTCTAATAACGCGAATGGAACGACTTATTCGGTATATTCAGAAAAAGTTGGGAGGTTTAGAAGACAGTTCTAGCGAGATGCGTATTTACGCACAATAACAGTAACAAAGTTTACTTGAGGTCAGCATGTTTTCATTAAAAACAGTGTGAGCAGTCAACATCTTCATCCAGTGTGCGTTGTTTTTACTTACACAAAAAAAGAAAAAGAAAAAGACCAGAATTCGCTCTCTCCATGGTTTGTCCACTATAGATTCGCCCCTGCCGCACGCGCGTGCCATGTCTCAAAGCGACGGAGGAGTCCGCTGTCCCCTCTCTCTGGCGACGTCGCGTCTAGCAGTCGGGGTGCAATGCCATGTCGCTGGTGTTACCTATCGCCCACTCCCCTCCGGTGGAGCAATAGCCGTGCGGCCGCTGTGTTCTGGTCCCACCAGGTCGCCAGCGGCCGATCAAAGCCTGTCGCGCCGCTGCACCGCGACTGTGCTGCCTGATAAGGGAGGGGCGCCAGTGCTTCACAGGGCCGTCACTGCGGCGAGCGCACCAGCCGGAGAAAAAAAAAAGAAAAGAGACAAGGCCTTCCAGAAATTTTTCCATGCAAGTACATAGGAGAGATGACCGCCCCTACGCAGGCCATTCGCTTCGACGTCTTAGGCCGATCGCGTGTTCGGGCTCGAGATGAGATTGTTTATATACGCCGGGTGTCCCAGGTAATGCAGATCGGGCTTTAAATGAGCCGGGGCCGCGCTTTTCATTCCTCCCGATGCCACGGCTTTATCTTGTCTCGAGCAATCTGTTGGCCGCGGGAATTGCGTGTGCACCGAGAAGCGACGAGCGCGCTTCGTACACACGGAGGGGGCCCCCCCGGCGTTGCCTTGTAAGTTCGTCGAGCGATGTTCGATCGTCTTAAAGCGATATCGCGTTCTCGAAATGTACGCGTTATTCGACTAGTTTTTGCGCCTGTCCCGCCTGTCAAATTAACCCCGGGAACATTTTCCGAGCCCACCCGATATGGTCCGTGATGGAGTCGTGTATCGGCATCGATAACTTGCATTTACGCTCCGTATAATGATCGACGCTCCAGCCGCTCGTCTCAGCCCTTGCTTTTAGACCTCGTATCAGAGCGCGTCATGTGGGAAAATACGAAATAGAAAGTAATTGCTGACGTTGGGACATTAACTAGGAGAGAGAGAGACAGGCAGACAGGTAATAAAGAGAGATAGTAAGGCTAAGTGGAGTCTAATTTGCTTCGCAAAAGCTACTCACTTGATCAGGGTACTGTACTGAAGTGCATTGGTGGTCCTTTTCGCAACGTCAAGGTGGCCTTGATGCATAGGTTGACATTTTACTTCCCAGAACCGTTCAACGACTGCGCGCATAGGCGTGCGTGGGCAGGGTTCTCCAACAAGCGGGGGGGGGGGGGGGGGGGGTCACTCCATTGGTCTTGCCCGAAAGAAAAACAAGCTTCGCAGTGGATGCAGTAATGAAAATGAAACGATGTCGTTCTTCTCTCAAGGGACTGCCTTTGTTACCCGGCATCCGCCGCGGTGGATCAGTGGTTACGGGGCTCGGCTGCTGACCCGAAGGTTGAGGGTTGAATCCCGGCTGCGGCGGTCGCATTTCGGTGGAGGCGAAATGATAGAGGCCCGTGTGCTGTGCAATGTCAGTGCACGTTAAAGAGCTCGGGACGGTCGAAATTTCAGGAGCCATCCATTACGACGGGCCTCATAATCATATCATGGTTTTGGGACGTAAAAATCCCAGATATTATTATTTGTTACCCGGCTTCCTTGGGGTAACGGTGGGAAGCAAACATATCTTGGAATGCACCATCGGGGGTCCTCGGCAGCCATTATTGCCAAACGCCAAATACCTGCATGGCCGTAACAATGCGCATTATGTGATCACGGAGCAAGTACGACTGAGGAGGTGTATGGGGCAGATTTGACGCCCACTTAGATGATTGGGAAGGGCGGCAGCCACCTCTCCCCACCTTCCCCCTTGAAGCAACGATCAGCACCTCTTGCGTATCACTTGTGCAAATAGCGCAATCGACGGGATAACCACATGCTTTGCTGGCACGGTCGACACAGTACAAAACTATGCAAGGAAAGGTCGCAGTTGACAGTACAGGCACTTAATAAAACTGTTCAGTGGTTTGCTTAGCAGGCCCGTAGCCAGAATTTTTTTTTTAAGGGGGGGGGGGGGGGAGGGGGGCACTTGTTGAAGGCCTTGAAAAACACCTATTTTTATTATGTCTCCTGGGTAAAACCTCCTTCCATCCGAATTTCGGAGGGGGGGGAAGGGGACGGGCCCCTTCGACAGCCCCCCCTGGCTACAGGGCCTGCTGCTTAGGGTCTACTACACTTGTTTTGTTAACAAAGATGCACAGAGGCATTTCATATTGGGGAAACGCACGGAGGCTAACATTCGTTTTGTATACTGCACGCACATTACACACCAATGAAGCCGAAATAAAACTCGCAGGGGTCTCTTATGCATTCGCCTAAGATGACTCGAAGGCGAAAGACATCGTCTTTTTCTTCTCATCCGAATGCATTGATCCCCCCGCTCCCTTAAGCCATCTGCACCTAGCGTGGTTTCACGCTGCCTCAGGGATCGTAGGCATTGCAAGCTTTCTACACCTCACGTGCCTCCGGGATCGGCCCACCAGGCGGATCAAGCTGACCAAGCGAAGATGTCATGAGTTGACGTCACCATATGACGTCACGGTGACGTCATACATATTGTCTACATGTGACTCATGCCATGACGACGTCATCACATAATTCTTTTGCATCACACGTGATGACGCCGATGGTCGCTTTTCGTGTTTGATGAGGCATCTAAGGCTTTCGCCTTAATATGACGGTTTTGGAGGGCCTTGACATTCTTGCTGCATCACAAACTTCAACCGGACATGGTCGCGTATTCCTGCGGACGAAACACCCTCGCATTCCTGCCTATGCTTATTTACTTTTCGTACAGGGTCAATGCGCTTTGCCCAGCTGTTGGAAAGCGTGCGGCTTCGCGGTGCACCCTCTCGACATTGCTGGCCGCGGTGACGCCTGCAGTACGAGCGGCAGAGGCAGCGAACGTGAGCCGAATCTGCCGTCCCCGTGCTTCGCGCTCGCGCCCGCAAATGTAAATCAGCGGGACGAGATTGCACGTTACGTGAGGCAAAAAAAATGCCAGATAATTTCTTCTCCATGGCAAACGACGACCTCGTGTGGCGACGACCTTCAAAAGCACGCGACAGCCGCTTTCTCCGTTCTTGCTGTTGTTTGTTAGTCAGAGGATCGTAAGGAAAATGGCAAGGTATAGGCCGTTATTCTTGATGCTCGCTTCGTCGTCGTAATTAAGCCTTGCACTAGTAGTAAATATCTCGACTCTTTTTTTACCGTTTATTGTCTCTCCTTATGTTGGCACTAACAACAAACGGAAGGAAAATGAACAAAATGATCGTTGTTTTGCATTCTGTGTAGCAAACTAGTGCGGTACCATACCTCTCGACGCGGTAACCCCTGCATGCTTGCGCTAAGCTCGTGATCGTTCTTTTCTTGTTTTTTGTCTTTTTTTTGTTTTGCTCAGTGAAGGAAACAACAGATGAACTGAAATAGACGGCCATTCCGCCTCCCCCCCTTCCCCCCCCCCACCCCACACACACACACACACACACAAAAAGAAAACAACAACGACGACGATGATGACAACAACAACAACGACGGCGACGACGACGACGACGACGACAACAACAACAACAACAACGACGACGACGACGACAACAACAACGACGACAATGACGACAACAAAACAACAACTGCAAAAACAACAACTAGTGTTCTTTTGCTTTCTGCAAGGGAGAGCTGGCATTCAAAGTTCAGCAGGCGCTGAGGGGGGAGCAATATCGAGGTTCGTTTTGTTCCCTTGTTGTACTTTTAGTGACGCAGTCAGCATCTTAGCCAGTGCATGTGTTGTCAGACTGCTGCTACCATTTTTGACCACAGCGCCTTAATTTGGCGAAATCCAGCATCGCAGGTCTGGAAGGCCTTCGTGTTTTCTTATGAGCCAAAGGCCGTTGTAGCGCCATCTTGGCATTACGAAGGAGCACCGAACGTGAAAGACCTTTTCACGCCGTGCCACCCTTCTCACGAGTCCTTTGGAGCATGCCGACCAAAGCAATGGAAGGCCCGACCCTTCATCTGCAGCGGAGCTCATCATCCCTGGCTGCCTGCCAAAAGACAGACCTTTATGAGGTCCACGAACGGCCTCATCACTGCCCCTGACAGCGAGTGTTCCGCGGCAAACGCTACGTAGGCCGAAAACGAGTATAACAAAAAACACGCGGAGAGATATTGAGGCCGTGAGAGGTAGGAGTCGCAACAGCAGCAGCGGCTATATGTAGGACTGCAGTGTCCGTTTCTATTTCGAAGCCCTGCCGTACAGACTGCAGATATCGCTACGGCTCAGCCGTGTGGTTCGAATGGCGGTCGTCGAAACACCTTCGCTTGATGTACTGCCGCCATTTGCATAATGGATCAGCTCCCAACAGCATCGCGTTTCACACAATCAGGGCTGACGTCTCATTATTCAGGAAACAACGGGGCGGCCGCGCAGCTGCGTGTTCGAGGGCAGACGTGCTGAGTGAGTGGCTGAAAGCTGGAAGACGTTCCAGGACGCCGGGAGGGCGTCTGCCTTCGTACCGAGAGACGTCTTTGCGGTGTGGATTGCGGACAGAGTGCGCGCGGTCCTCATTGCGTAGTTGTGGGAACCGAATCTGTTAAGATTTTGTTTGTAGAACGTCACGCGGGTAATAGATAGAGCGCGAAGCCGCGAAAGCGATTTCCATTTGTTATATATACAGCGACACTATGCCGTGGAACCTCGCTTTTACGGTTCTGCTTAGTCTGTTTGTCGGGGTAGCACTTTTTCTTTTTTTGTGGCTAAGTTCCCATAGTAGCGATACATTGTTATGTGCATAATGCGAATGCGTTTGCACGCGAAATCGGATAGTACACGACTTCGTAACGGGACTTCTACGGGTATTTCTAAGATAGCTTTATGACAACGTGCTATCTTAAATAGCATTCCCATAACGATCCACGAACAAGGTATTACGTACCCACAACCGCGATTATTCTGCAGCAACAACGCGGAGATCAATACGTAGACTGAAAAGAAAAGGAAGAAGGCTTTCGCCTTCGAGTCGTCTTAGGCGAACCCTGTCAGTTTTTAAGGTTACTCCTCGCTGTGGCCTCAGCGACAACCAAGCAATTGTGACGACGTGGTCAAGTGCGAGCTGTACTGGGTCGTTGTGTACGACTAGCCAGCGTGTACTCACTTGGTACACCCTGTAAGCTATCCGCTTTATATAATAAACTACCAGCAGACGTATACCTATCTGTTGACACCGAGGGCACACATGGATGCACATCGTGACAGCTTTCCCTTCACCGGGGTCCATATTACGGCCCCTTTTATTGCCGAAGCGTGACAGCACACTATTCGTGCAAGCCCTGCTCGAAAGTTGTTTGATGGCTGTGCATGCAGTGCTCCGTAGGTGAAAACGATGACCGCGCGGTGCATATCGGTCAGTAGAATTTGACACAAAACTCAAGAAGCGCGGCTATATTCCTGCACTGAGGGGAGCGAAGAGATAAGAGGTTCGCCTTCCAGGTTTTAATACTTTGGTCGCGTTTGTTTTCGCAGAGGATAATAAAATTAACGCAAGAAGACGCAGCGCGAGACACTCTTCGACACATGCACGTCTGCGAATGAGAGGGAGGGCGAAGCGATAACGACACAGAATTACCGGCGCCGCGGAGTCAGCGATCAAGCGAGAAAGATGTACACGCCAAATCTCCCTCGGTACCCCAGACATAAAAAACACGGCATTTGTGGTCAGCCGTCGGGAAAATAAAGAAGAAAACTGGTTTTTGTTTCGGCGTCCGCGCTTGTCGATCGGTGCCGCGTTTCTTGAGCGGGACCTTGCTGCCTTTTTACAGCCTGTAAAAGTCAGAAGAGTCGGTTTCTGACATATACGCGGCGCAGAGGGATAATGCCTTGCCGACGCCGAACGTCGGCCCCGGAGCCTTTTTCCCGGGAGCCTGTCTTCTATCGGAACTTCCGGCGCCGTCGGCGTCCTTGCCTGTCATGTGCCACGGCGCCTCGGCTGCCCGTGCTTTCCCGCACGACGAGCAAACGAAAACAGAAAGGAGTTGCTGCTATACGGAGCCCTTCTAGCTCCACTGATTGAAGATGGCTCTGGGGGTGGCGCTCCCTAGCTGGCCGAGACACCATGCAGCACTGAGGGGAGGGTATACACGAATCCGGTGTCAGCCACACAGTGGAGCAACTGCATACAAATGCCTGACGGTGCTGACCGTGGCGTAGGCAGAGGTGCTCGCTCCTATCTGTCTGAGACGACTGTTACGTAAAGTAAGGTGCAACCTGTACTGTATAGCTGGGTGTAGCTATATAGTGTCGAAGATTTCATTACAAGCGGCGCGGCTACACCATCAATCTTTGACTATGGACGCGTTAATACGAAACCTGTCTGATCGCACTGTGCCAACGCCTCGGTGATTGCGGGGCAGTTGTCTTTCCCATTCTAAGCACGAGCTATGCGGCGCGCGATACGGCTGCGTTCGCAAGGGGGAGGGGCGGAATGCGACGATATCGGCGTTTCGATATATAGTTGTGCGACGAAGCATCTCCGACGAGTTAAATTAACCCGCAGTGCTGCGGCTCCTAAACAAGTATATCCTCGTCTACAGCGACACTTCTCTCCACCCCCCCCCTCACTTCCCCTTCTCCGTAGCCGCTGTAGTGCACGCTACGGCTTCTTTTATAGTCTAGCTTGAAGCTTCGGGACGTTCGACCTCATCAATCAATGATATTTGACCCGCAAAGGGTTACTGAACACAGACGACGCGCTGAGGACAGGCGTCGCGCACACAAGAAACACACTTTGTGCTTCGCATCTCTCTCTCTCTTTCTCTTTTTTCTCTCTCGAGTCGTGTTCGTTCATCAAGTCCTTGTGCGTGGAGTCTTGAAACGGCGTTGCCCATCAGTCAATCGTGAATCTCCTTAATGAGTAGTTGCATGCAAAAAAAAGCCAGCATTATATATATATATATATATATATATATATATATATATATATATATATATATATATATATATATATATATATATATATATATATATATAGTTGAACTCTCATGTTCAACACCGTGAGGGCACGAAGAAATTAAATGTTCGTTGCGTTTCTTTTTTTTTTTTATGGGTGCGGACGAGACCATATTACTGCTTTCAATGCTACTGCGGTGCCCATACATTGAAAACGGAAGGGTGGGTCCGCATCCAGTACCTGGTAGGTGTCGCTGCACTGCACGGATTTAGCGATGCGCAGCACAGAGTATGGTTGTAGCGAGTGGTTGTGTATGTTACTGGGGCCCTTATGTACGCTGTCTGGGAGCGGAGAAGCAAATGGATGAGGGCTTCGGGGGGTTGGGGGGAGGGGCAGGTCTTCGGCACAAAAGGCTTGTAGTCTCATCTCCGAGACGCCGCTGAGCTTGTGGTTTGTATCTCGCGCGGGTGCTCTCCGCGTGCACTTTTTCGTTGTGCATGGAGATATGCATAAGATCTTGTTGTAAAATAACGCGGCATACGACGCGACTATAGGCGCCTTTTACCATAAAATGAGGCTGCTGCTTTGAGTTGTAAGTGAGCAGGGATCGTGGTCATCACCCCGCCCCCCCCTTATTCCTGCAGGCTTTTTAAACTTTATTGTGATAATCTGCAAATATATGCTGGGTGCAAGTGATTCACATCATCACTACTTTTTTTTTTTTTCAATGGACGAAATCGGAATAGCCACAGACGGACTGTTCTCAGAGTGGTGGACGCATGCGCGTCTTCGACATGAACGAACTGGAAGTATGATTATGCGCTTAAATGCGTGAGCTGGACCATGTATATATGACTATAGCTTCAATGTTTAACTAGGTCGGCTAACCCCCGCATTCTTTAATTTTAAACAAGGAAAACGAAGTATTAAAAGAAGTTAGGTATGCGCACTGAAGCTACTGCCGCAGTTAGGCACAGTTTTTTGTCTCTTTGTCGGACAATGTGCATTTCTGAAAACGGACTGGCAATCATGATCACGTGATGATGGTCACATTTCGCCGAAGTTTGTGACGTCATTATGGCGTCACTGTGACTTCACATGATGGCGTCGTCGCATTACACCATCATAAGTCAAATCTGGGATGATCACGGAGGCAATGCAAAACCGCATTGGCTGCAGAAAGCCTTCGATGGGTGGCGGGGCACGATAAATACATCAGGCACCTTTAGTTGAGCGTCGTCGCTTACGCGCTGCCCCGCGCAATTGTAGCGTTCCGAGACAGTGCAGGGAACTGCTTAGGTTTCGCGTTTTAAGGCGAAAGCCTTTAATGTCTCATACTCGCGTCCGTCCGTCCGTCGGTCCGTGCCCTGGAACGGTGCCAGCTGTGGCCTCTCCCCCTCACACTCTCTCAGCAATCACGTGATGGTACAGTGGCGCATAGCAACAGTTGCGCCGCCACACGGTAAAAGAAAAAAAAAAGAGGATGACCTTACTTTGGCCCCACGAACAGACCAGCATGACAAAATGGATAAAGAGGGGAGGGGATAGAGGCGGCAAGCACAGACATATGGAAGAAGAGTGCAATTCCACTGGGAGTTTCATGCACAAAAGAAAAAGACATAGCATAGTCAGTCGAATAGCCACAGGCTTTCGCCGAACACACTTTGGAATTTACAAAGTGTCCTTCAATTTTTTGACGAGCGCGTCTTGCTGAGACGCTGTCAGCTTGGCTGGCTGCAAAACGACGGCAAAACCAAGTGGACGCACTTTCACCCTCCGCTCAATCGGCTTCGTAAGCGGAGCCAGAGATTCGTTCTAGGTTCCGTTGCTCGCGCCATCGTTCTGCGCCGGCGATCTACAGTTCCTTCTACGCGTTTGTGTGAAAATCGCTAGCATACGCATGTCTGACCGGAGCGGAACGTAAACGCTCAGCTAAATGTGCCTATCGACTAAGAAAAAGAAGATGGCTTTCGCCTTCGAGTCTTAGGTGACACCATAAGGGACCCTGGGAGTTTTTTGGGTTGTGTGTACTATGGGTTCTTTTAAAATAAGGCTATCAAGTAAAGAGTAGTGGCTGTCACTACTTGTGACGTGGCCAAATCTCTCCCTTACTCATCATCATCGTCAGCCTTACTACGCCCACTGCAGGGCAAAGGGCTCTCTTATATTTCACAATAACCCGGTCCTGTGCCTTGCTGCCGCCACGTTATCCTTACAAACTTTTTAATCGTACCTGTTAAACTAACTTTCCGCCTCCTGGCACGCTTGCCTCTTCTTTGGAATCCAGTCTGCCACGCTTGAAAGAGCAGCGGTTATATTTTGGCTTCTCGCTACATGCCCTGCCCATGCCTTCTTCCGTTAATAATGTGTGGGGTTTAACGTGCCAAAACCACGGTATGATTATGAAGCACGCCGTGGTAGAGTGCTCCGCAAATTTCGACCATCTCGTGTTCTTTCCCGTGTACTGACATCGCACAGTACACGCGGTCCTTCAAGCATTTGTCCCCCACCGAAATGCGATATCAACTGCCGGGTACAGAACTTGCGACATTTGTGTCAGCAGCCAAGCACCGTAACCACGTCCCACCACGGTAGACTCCTAATTTCTTCTTCTCTATTTCGACTAAGATGTCCTTAAAACGCGCTTGACCCCTGACCCACTCTGCTCTCTTCTTTTGCCTTTATGTTGTACCTATGGATTTGCTTTCCATGGCTCTCTACGTCGTCCTCAATTTAAGCTGAACCCTTACTGAATGCACAAAAAATTTTTGACACCATAAGAGAAATAACTCCAGGAGAGAATAATTTGGGAGCAAAGAAAGCTCAGACATATAACACGCTTATGCCAGCTATAATCGGCCAGCAAGGAGACCTACATTCGTGGCATGAGTCCAGTGAAAGCGGAAAGAATTTAAGTGTTTCCAAATGTAGGGCTCTTCATTTTACCAAGATGGATGTACAGATTATAACACGAAGTAAAATGAGGAATGGGAAAAGTCCGAGCTAACCGAGCGAACAACCCAGAAACGAAACGAGAGCTCGATTTATCATATTTACATCTCGACTAACACAGAAGGGTAGATCATTCTGGCCGGTGTGTCGTCCAGGCCTTCCCACTCTCTCCCCGCGTTTTCTTCGCACAAGACTTCGTTCGGACCGTTACGTAGCCTCGGGGCTCGCATTTTTTCCTCGATCAGAGCTACGGGGACAGTCGGACGTCCTTCCCGTTTCCGACAAGGCGCGTTTCCTGGCCGCCTCTGGCTCTGTGAAGACAGTGCATGCCGCTGCCTGCTGCAGGCGCCATCGCCGACATGGCCTTACCCTGCAGGCGCCAGTGCCGCTTTGCTCTCGCCTTTATGGCGCCTCGGAGCACCCTTTTCCACTGCCGCCAGTCACTCACTCACTCTCTCTCAAGCCATATTTTCAACAGCCCCGACCGCCGCACGACCTCCTCTCCCCTAACGAGAGACCGTCGGCAATGGGAAGTCGTCGACGACGGCGATGCGATTCCGGGCTCCGGGCGCATCTGCTCCGAAAGATGCGCTTTTGGCCCTCTTCCGGCCCGAATTCGGGCACGCGGCCGACGGCTGCGGAACGCGCGCGACGCGAACCGTCCGTTGCGACCTCGCCCGGGTCCGGACTCCGAGCGGAAACGGAAGCGGCCGCCCAAAAACGTCGCCGGGAACGGTCGCCGCACGCGGCGGGGGCCTTCCAGGCGAGCGCTGACTTGAGGAACGCCTTCGGTGTTACTACTCTTCGTTTCTTTTTTTCTTGATCTCGGCTTCCGTTTTTATTTATTTCTTTTTTTTGCCCCCCTTCCTGTACTCTTTCGCGCTCCTGATACGCGCGCCCTGTTCGCCCTTCTTTTATATACATATTTTTATTCGGATCTCTTTGTTTCTTGTTCCCTCGTCTTGTTTGTCTCTGGCCGCGTATTGGTTTTGGGTTTTGGAAGGCGGTCTGGCGTGGCGACGACGGAGAGCAATTGCCTCCCGTGGCCGCGGCTGACCGGCCCTGCTTGGCTCCGGAATTTCAGCCTGCGCCGCCTTTTTTCTTTTTTTGCTTTCTGCTCAGATCGCGTTTTTATTAATACCGACTCGCCACGGCGCCGTTGGCTTCCTACTTTTTCTCTTTATTATTATCACGTGCCTTTTCTCCTTCGCGCTTTGTCTTTGGGAGCAATCTCCAGCGTGAGCATACTGTGTGTATATACCCTCTCCTGCCGGGCGTTTGCCTCCCGCGCGAAGATTGAAGGGCTGGACAGCAAACAGCGCGAATGGCGCCGCCGCCGCCGTCGATGAGTGAAAAGGAGCAAGAGAAACCAGGAGAAAAAGAAAGGGGGGCGCGCTGTTGCGGCGGCGATGTTTAATTCGATGGGAGGTCTCGACGCTTCGGGCCTCGCTCGCGCGCGTTATGACTACAGGGGGCGCCTTCTTCACTCGCACTGCATAGCATCGAACTGCTGCTGCTACCTAGATTGAAGAACTAGGTTGCTGGACAAGCGCCGTGCTGCGTGGCGCCAACGAATTTCGAGGCGTACCCGCCTATATACCGTGCTTCTTTTTCTCACAGACTCCATGCTGCACTCCTGCGAATGCAGCGAATTGTGTCGCCAATCAAGAACACGGGGACTCGCTGCTTGACACAGCGAAAGTAAGATAGTTTGCCCGCTTATGAGCCCCTAATGTCGTCGTCCTTGTCTAATAACAGCGCGTAAAGTGAGAGACGTGCCAAGGAAGAGACTTACACAGCACTGTGTATCTTCGTTTATACGTGCTCTTAATAAACGGTAATAAATTAACAGCAGGTGGACGACGAGGATGCTGTTGGCTGCAGGTGGAATTAGCCTCGCAAGATACGCTTTGCTCTTTTCAGAATATTTTATAGGAGATCGTTTAAAAGCGCAGTGCGATCGAGTGAAGAAGAAGAAGAAGCGCGCGGCGCGGCAAGAACGCTGCAATGGCCAATCCTCCGTAGTGGGTACGAGCCATCTTCACAGGAACAAACAAACAAACAAACAAACAAACAAACAAACAAACAAACAAACAAACAAACAAACAAACAAACAAACAAACAAACAAACGCTGCAGTAGTCGAACGGTTCGTTAGAATTGACTCTATATTGAAGTACTTTCGTGGCACCTCTACCGAAACGAAGTCGAGTTCAAGGAAGGAAGGAAGAAACAGGAGAGATAGAGGAAAGGCAGGGATGTTAGCCGGTCTACAAAAACTTGTCTGCTACCCTACGCTGGGGAAAGGGGCTGGGTAGCTTGAAAGTTAGAGGTGAAGAAAGAGAGGAAGAGGGTGAGCACACACATGCGAAGTCTCGCATGCAAAGTCTCAGAACAAGTCGACAACAGCATGCTTTTCTTACGTCCGCCCGCAGTTTACTGACGCGTGCTGTAGTAGCCTTCTCTGCGCCGCGCGGGTGTAGTGAGACGGAGTGTGCATACAAGGCCGCGAGCGACTGGGCTGTTGTTGCTTAAATGCTGAACGGCGGTAAACGCGGTGGCAGCGGCAGGGCCCGACGGGCGATATCGGCCTCCCGCTTCCTACGGGGGCATACTGCCGCCGACATGGCGGCCGCGCCGTCCTCTTAATTGGCGGTGGTCGCCCGCCGGTCGGCACTCGTTCGGAATTGATGAAAATCGAGGGAGCCCTGCCGATCTCCCGCGCGCGAGAGGAATTTCTCGGGGAGCGGCTACGGCGGTGCATGATTGGTTCTCTCTCTTGGCTGCTGGCCGCACGAGGAAGTCTCCGCCGCCGGCCGGGTCCGTCGAATATGCCAGGAAGCGGCGAGACGCCGCTGTATCACGAGCCGATCGCTCTGGCACCCTCCCTTCCTGTCACATCCAAGAGGTTCTCCCGCATGGAGCTGGCTTTTTGCTCGGCGTTCTGTTTCTCTTGGGTGGGGAATCGCCCGGCTTTCGTCGCTTCCCATTTTGGGTGCCGCACCACCACCGCCGCAGCGACGTATACGGCACTGTCGGAAGAGCGGCGGTAAAAATGCTTTCGCCCACTGCTCAGCCGAATTCGGCGGCGGGGAAGCGGTCACGAGTACGTGCGGCTCCTGATACCGAACTCGGAGGAGAGCGAGAGCGAGAAAGAGAAAGAAACGGGGAGAGTCACTTTGATGCATGCTTCGAAGCCCGAGTACCGACAAGCGGTACAACCCTCGTAGTTAGCGCGTTACGAGGAGGGACGTGGGTTATACGTGGTGGCTTTCGGGGCGCTGGTCGTTTCAGGACAATCAAGATATTCCGTGGGCCGTTAGTCATTCGCTCAACGAGCGTGCGTGGACTGTATTTGCGGTACATACTGTATAGGAGCGACGCCTTTCCGGGCGTATATTTGCGTGCGCGTAGCTGGGTGCTCGTGCGACTCGCGATATGCTGCCTGACTCTGATATGCTTTACGAGCTAAAGTCATGTCACCGCTCCCCGGTCTATTTCTTGAGTCACTACTACGAAGAATGTTAATCTTACATTACGTGGTCGCAACTTTTACAAACATAAACTCTTCCCCGTGGTTCGGGTGAGCTCGACGTCGGAAGAAAGAAGAGAGTGTCGCTATATTGCGCGCTGTCACTTTGTCGCTATAGTGATCAGATATGATCATTATCCCATGGTATCTATTGTATCACTTGCATTTATCTATGTATTTTATTATGCACTATATTATACTATGTAACTTGTATTTCACTTTCTGATGTTACCTTTTGTGCCTGGTTCTTGTATCATTCACCTTTTATAGCAGTTTTATTGTACTACTTTTGTTTCGCATGCTGTGTTCTTGCATATCCTTCATCTTTTTTGCTTACTTCATGTAAATTGGTTTATACATTTGGTGTATGCAATTTCTGTCACGACCCCCCCTTACTCAATGGCCATGTGGCCATGTAAGATACTTTCAAATAATAATAATAATGCAATATATCTGTCGCGTCTTCTAAGACGGCGTTCAATACACGTTTACACAGCTGAGCCTCGTTACAATGAACATTGATATAGCGCACTATCAGTTTAGGTGAACTAAATACGAAACTGCGTTTGTCACGCTTCATTTCATTGGCATTTCTTATTTTCATGACTAAACTGAAAAAAGCGCCAGCTGCCGCGATATCGGCTGTAACGAAGAAATGTTTGATTCACGCGATGCTCAAGTCTGCAAATGTAGCATAAAAATAAAAATAAGTATTAAAATAAAGTTCGCAATTGATAATGAAGCTCATTCGAATGTGACAATGAAAATCGAGTTAAAAATGTGGTTAAATGTTGCAGAACTTTCGGTCATTCAGAGAGTAGAGAATGCGCATTTGACTGGTTGTGCCATCTGAAACGTATTAGTTCGAAATTCCATCAGAGACAGGTAAGGATTAACCCGTTTATAGTATTTTATAGTGAGCCGATTTTTATCGGTGCTGCTACAACGAAATATTTTTTTTACATAACGAAACAATTTATATAACGAAAAATCTTATATAACGAAATAATTTATGGTCCCGATGCTTATTTTTCACAAGTGGCGGTTTGTTTTGCATATCCGTGGCGTCAAAGCATAACGTTTTCTTTACTGAATATTTTTTTTCTCCAGTTTTAAATCGCGGTGAGAATGCCGGAATATCGCTTTACACGTGAACACTCACTGCGTCTTCCTCTCATCTACTATGTAGCCGGAAAGCCATAAACGCTATTTTTTACGGCTTTCCTAATCACTGTTTCACATTTCACACCGGCTCGTGACATTATACGGCCTGTTCGTATCGTTACACGCGAGTGGAAAAAACAAAAACAGCTTCGCTCTTGCATACACGCTCTCCCGTTCACACGAATCGAGCCCGATCTGCAGCAATTTCCAAACCACGCACACCGCCAGCTAAAAGCCAGGCGAACAGGTAAAACCACCGCGGAAAGGCGGCAGCTACTGCTTCTGTAGATTCTCCGCGCCGCGATTGCATGCGTCGCGCTGGCGGCATCAGATGCTGGCGACGATTGGAATTGTTTAAAGCGAAAAAAAAAAAAAAAAAGGCACTAATGCATGGACTAGCTGTGAGAGTCCTGAAGTTTCGCTTCACTGCCCGCCGCGACTTGAGCGTTTTGGACGGAGACGTTTCACTTTGTTGCCGAAGATGCCGGAGAAGGCGCGGGGTGAAATAGTCGTTACTGTGCTCTTCGCAGTGTAAACGACAAGCTGCCGTTATCAACCAACTCCGTGCCGGATTTTTTTTTTTTGTTTTGTATCGCTTCATTAATTTTTACCCTTGACAGTACCGAATCCCTTCACGTATCCGGCCCACTCCTGAAGGCAATGTCTTGCAATGTAAGCAAAAGAAATAACCGCCGATGCACGCAATCTCAAGCACTTCTTCTTTTGCGATGGGCTGCAGCTCGTTTGCAGTATCGGCCCTGTGCTACATAGCATGCCTCGCTTAACGACATCCGGAACATTTCTCGACGCGATGTGATATATATCGATTGGTTTATTTCTTCTTCATCTTCTTTTTTTTTCCCTTGCCTCGACTGTTTTATATGCTTCACCCACGGTCGGCCGTAGCAGCGCGCAGCCAATGGGATGCATGTAGTCGCTGCTTGATATGACTTCATTGGGCACCTCACTTTATCTATAATCGCTTCTCCGCCGCAGAAACTGTCAACTACATCAATTACACTGCTTCATGTCACTAAGAAGTACACGTTAGACGTGTGCGGAGCCGGCGAAGGCGCTTGGTTGAAAGGTTCTCGGCGGTGGCTTGTCGACACGTGTTTTGCGTACGAATGGACGCCGTCCCATTTGGTTCGCGGCCCAGTGTCGTTCCTCTTCATGCGACTCTTCTGCGTAGCTCTTGGTGCATCGCGACACGGAGAGGCCATCTTTTCCTGTCAACTTGTTACTGCCCAAGCCCTGACGTGATCGCTTAGCAAATAGCGAGCAGAGTGGCCCTGCTTATATGCAACGTCCTGTATATAGGGCCCGTGACGACGAATAGGCGTCTTCAGCATTTCGAAGCGGTGGCATGCTATGGCATGCTATCCCAAACGCAGGCTCCGCAAAGAAAAAAGAAAAGTGAGACGATTTTTAACACGGAAGTGTTTTATGCCGGGGCCCACCAAGACTTCAGTGACGTATTTCCGTCACGGAAATGAGGTTGAAGAAATGTACACAGTCGGATGTCAAAGAAAAAAAAGTTATGCATTTGCCTAAGACGACTGGAAAGCGAAAGCCACTTTTTTTCTTCTTCTCAGTAGATTGTAATGATCCCTCCCGAAAGCCTTCCGCTTCCAACGTGGTTTCGCGCTGCCTCCGGGTGCGGAGGAATTGGAAGCCTTCTGCGCCTCACGGGGTTTTGCAGAGCCTCCGTGATTCGCCCACCTTTGACCCAGCGACGATTTCACATGCTGCTGTCATCATGACGTGACGTCACATGACGCCGTGCCTTCATATTGACGTCACGATGACGTCGCGATGATGTCAGAAAATTCGGCGACCTATGCATCATTATGGTGACGTCATCTCATGATGATTTTTTTTTTCATTGCAGTTTCTAGCGCATACACGAGACAAAGACAAGTAACGACGACTAATACAGGCGCTAACTTCCAACAGCTTTTGAAAGTTATTCCCCAGTCGAGCGATTAGGCTTTTTTTTCTTTTTGCTTCCTTCGTCTCAATTCTAAACTTTATCCCTATATTAACCGCCGGTTTCATGGTCAATCCCCCCGAAGTGGGTAAGAGCCAAATCACAAGGGCCAAGCAAGCAAGCAAGCAAGCAAGCAAGCAAGCAAGCAAGCAAGCAAGCAAGCAAGCGCCTGTATTCGTCGGTGTTTCTTGTCTTTGTCTCGTGTATGCGCTAGAAACTGCAATGTAATACCAACATGCCCACAGCTACGTGATTTCATGATTTTTTCACATCACTTGTGTTTACGCCGCTGACGCCAACCGCCACTTTTCGCGTTTGATGGGGCGTCTAAAGCTTTCGCCCAAAAAAGAAAATCTAAACAAGTAAACGAACAGTGACTAATTTGGTACATACATGGTCGGGACGAATATCAAAAGGGTCGCAGTTCTATGTAAAATAATACGGCGTAAAGCTAACCAGATGCTCGAGAGATGCATCATCAATCGGATGCACATATTCTCACTATGACGGTGCAGCGTTGCCCTATGTACGATACGGTACAGCCTTAAAGGGAACGCTCGAAAGTTCACCTTTCATAATGCCGGCCCTCTAACGGTAAGCGGATGTGGAAAAATTCGTCGAACACTTCAAGAGTTTGTCGAAAGAAGTCAGGATTGGCAGTCAGCAGAAGTTACGGCGCTGTGATTTTGCAAAAAAGCAAAATGCGAACATGCCCTGCACACAATCGTTCCCTTTAACAGTGTAACCGCCCGTACATATGCTGAGCGGAAGAAAAATTTCTCGCAGTAAGAAACTTTTAGAGAAAGTGCATGGTATGCACTAATGGGCCAATCATTAGAAAAAAATTTGAGTCCCGGTTTGGAAACTGAAAAATGTCAAAACATCGCTGCGTGCGCATTTGTACAACTTTTGGAAGAATAAAAAAAATATCACAAAAGGTACTCAATCAGATAATAATTATTGCTCGAGTTGTTATTAATAACAGGCACTCTCGATTACATGTTTCTTGTATTCTCGTGCTTATGTAGCATTTGTTTCTGCGAACTTGTCTATTGTACTTAGAGCGCGGCAATTGAGTGACAAGTTTCAAGTGCAGGAAAGAAGGGTAAATTTAAGGGCTCGTTTTCTTTGTTAGACACAATATTAATGAGAACTAATAGACAATGATGCCAAGGAAAGTATAGGGGATGCTATTAGAAGTAATTGTAATGTAAATGTGAATAAAGAAAAGTGAACGAAAAGATAACTTGCCACCGGCAGGGACCGAACCTGCGACCTTCGAATAACGCATCCGATGCTCTATACCACTGAGTTTCAAGTGCCCGATATATGCTGTTTGAACGTCTTGGTGAACTCTTCCGTTACGTGACGACATTTCGGTTGTGTGAACTGTTATGTTATGTTAACTCTAGTAGAAAAGGCTGTTGGGCGAGTTGGTAATCCATCATGAGGGACACTGCGCGAAAAAACGTAGACAGAGGAAGAAACGTAGTTTCTTTCTGCTGTTTAATCAAGCGCACGTGGTTTTATTGCCTCTTATATTTCGCGTTTTTTTCAATAAAATTTTAGTTGTTAGACGCGCTTGTGTTGTTCGTTCCTCCCTCTGTCTACGTTTTTTTCGCTCAGTTTCCCTTATAATAGTTAAGCGTAGTGTTCCGTGAATATTTATATTTGAGTACGGTGACTGAGTCTATGAATGATTCGCCATGTGTTTCATTTGTCTAGCTTTTGTGATTGTTGACAACTTTACGACGACAGCTGTTATGTAAGAGAAATGAAGTAGCCGGCGCCAGACACAGGCACCAACCTTTCCTTAAATAATTTATTTAAAAAAATTAAAATCGCTAGAGCCGCGATATTTTTTTCTTTTAGTAGCTCACGTCCACCGAAGTGATACGATGCAGTACAGCTCAAACTGTTGAAAAAAATTTGAGGTCACTGGGCTGTCGGTCTAAGGAGATATTAGTCGTAGCCGATGCCGTATTGTCTACAAACAACCGCCTTTGGCGCAAATGTTCAATTCCCTCAGGACAAGGAGAGTCCGTGAAAATGTACTTTGGAAAGTGACCAAGTTGAACTCTACGAGCGATGGACTCATGGGAAATAAATGCGTTTTATATGCCGCTGCTTTTAGTATCTGCACGAAATGGGTCTCCAGATTACATGAAATTTCATTCCCACATTACGCTGCGCAAGTGGCAACCCAGGAGAAAGAGAATGCCAGTAAGGAATGCTGGGTCTTTCCACCACGTGATGCGCTGCCGCGATCGTCATCGCTGACGTCATCGCTTATTGTCGCGATCGTGTTGTTGTTTTTGGTGTTGTCGAGCCAGCTACTGTCGTTTTCGTTTTTGAATTTCTTTTTGATTGGGTTCTTTGTACACCCGCACTCTGCCCCTCTAATTTCGCAACCACTTACTCGCGCGAAGAGTGTGTCGCGGAGTCACACTCCATCCACTTTCAAGCTTATACGAAATCTCTCCATCTGATTTGACTGTCGCTGGAGACGTGCGCATCGTCGCGTGCGCACGCCTCTGGGACGTCTCCTTTAGTATCGGTCGTGGCATTCGTTAAGCACCGTTTGACCTTTGTCGGGATTCTTACGTCAGTATATAGGGTGCGTGAGGCGGCCTTGATTTCGCGCTCACGCGGTGCATTGCTACGCAAACGACTATACGCGGGGCCAAGTTCACTCAAGCAACGGCCGCCACAAGAGGAACGCACCCGCAGTGTACACACATACCAGACGAAGACGACGACGCAGCAAAGTGGCCACAGGCGCATCGGGCCGATGCGCGTCGCTGCTTTATTGATGAAAGTGACCCGTCAAGCGAGCTGCGTCAGAGCGGGGAGGCGACGCTCTTTCGTATTACTCCCGTTTAGACGTCACGAATCGTGCCATTAGAACAGTGCGTTCTGCGAGTCTCTCTCTCGCTCTCCTTTTTCCCTCCTCGCCGTGCATGCGTGCTCATTCACAAACCATATCCCGAAAGCTGCCACAGGAGACGATTGCCCCATGTTCTTTGTGAGCGTCCTCGTTGCAACGCGTCCAGAAAACGCCATTCAAAAACATTAAGGCACACTTAATAACCGTCCTTTGTCGGAAGAAAAATATCCCAGCTCGAACACTGGCCGATATCGCCACAGCGTGGCAGGCGTTGAACACGTTGTTGCGCTTCCTACGGGTCATCATCAGCACCAGCCTGACTAGGCCCACTGCAGGGCAAAGGCCTCTCTGGTGTTTGGGCAATTAACCCGCTCCCGTGCTGGCTGGGGCCACGTTATCCCCGTAAACTTCTTAATCTCATCTGTCCGCATAGCTTACCGCCTCCACATCGCGCGTTTTTCTTCTCTCGGAATCCAGTCTGTTACTCTTAATGACAAGTGGTTATCTTTCCTAGGCGCTACATACCCTGCTCATGCCCATTTCTTCCTGATTTCGAATAAGAAGTCCTTAACATATCCGTTTGTTCCCTGACCCACTCTGATGTCTTCTTAGACGTCCCTTAAGGTTACAAATATAATTTCTATTTCCATGACTTGCTGCGTCGTCCTCAATTCTTTCCTGCGGATAAGTTACCTTAGAGACAGACTTTAACTGGCGTCGTTTTCTTATTTGCTCTTTCTTGTCCATTTTTCTTTTTTTTTTGACAGTGCCTAATTTTGTTGTCTTTTACCCCCTTTCCCTGCACCGGATAGCTGCAGCCGGCCTATGAACTGGCTAACCTCTCTGCCTTTTCCTATATCCCTATATACCTTCCTTCATATCCCGCAAAAACACTATTGGTAAACCTTTGAATGAAATAAGGACATCCATTTGCGTTACCTTACTTTAATGTGGCCTCATTTTTTACCACCGTGGCGCTGCGGAAATTATACCCTTTCCAGTTGACAGGAACATGACACAGTCTAGGTCGTCATGAAGATCCGGCCTAATTCAGCGTGCCAAAGTTCTTTGGTTGAAAATATGATCAAGTGAGGCGAATGCCCGCCCGAGAGATGCAAAGATGCAAGAAAGCAGCCTGCAGGTGCCTCTCTGATAAAACTCAATGAATCAGTGTATCTTCACTCTCCTTTAGATAATGGTGTGTGTGCGTGTATATTAAATCATGGCTGCAATATAGTGCTATGGAGTGCTGAATTGCGTGGTCACGCTGTGGTTGTAGCATTGTTGTGTATTGGGGTGAGCGCTTGGCTAGACGAGACCTCCGTGTTCTGGATTCGTCATTGTACATTAACCGTTCCGCCCTTCCTCATCGATAAGTCATGATCATCTTCATTAGCTTACAGTTATGTCCCCTGCAGGATGAAGGCCTTTCCTAACAATCTCTAATCAATCTCTAATTGATCCTGTTTTGTGCTAGCTGATTCTATTCCACACTTGCACTAAAAAAAAAAAAATCATCCCCCCGACGTAACTTTCTGCGAAGCTGGTCGAAACATTGCTTCAGACAGACCACTAAGATTTTCAAGAATTATCAATCAATCAATCAATCAATCAATCAATCAATCAATCAATCAATCAATCAATCAATCAATCAATCAATCAATCAATCAATCAATACAACCTTTTTGTGTATGACTATATTTAGCTGATAATCACCTTTGTTATAAGAGAACCGCTGTTTTACTTCGTCTGATCTCGCAGTGCTTGCTTTAAAGTCCGGTACATGATGTGTAAGCAGGGCTGGGCAAAGGTACTTTGGCGCTTGTATCGCGATACGATACGAGATACTCGGGCAAGAAGTATTTGAGAGGCAGATACAAGATACACCGGAATTATTGTATCCGATACGATACTTCCCAATTGTATCTTAAGATACTTCGATTCATTTGCAAATTTGCTATTTTAGATCTATATAATGAAGCAAAAGGCCTATGTACAAAAGTGTATACTTGAGAATTTCTTAATTGCGGCCAACTTTGCTTAATTTTAAGGGAAGTATCTATTCGCATCTCGAAAGTTCTTTCTTGCTCAAAGAGCATACTAGTTTCCATTCTGAAACAACTTCTTGGGATTTGTTTGGCTGTTAACATGACAGCAGAAAAATGTCACTGTCGTTAGTTTCATTCAGGTGGCTTAGGGACAGCAGTATCAGCTTGAGAAGTGGAGTTCAGCCGACTTTTATTGTTTCGCATGGTGGTGTTTGTATAGGAGCATCTTGTATATTAAGATACACGATACATTATTGAGTGCATCGGAAACACAGATACAGATACTCCTCTTGCGACACGTATCGCGATACAGATACAAAAGTACCAAAAGAGTATCTGAGATAGTATCTAAGATACATGTATCTTCGATACTGCCCAGCTCTGTAGTGTAAGTATACGGCGCGCTGGGACCAGCAAGCCCGACTTGCGCGTGTGTGGTTTGGAAGTGCTGACGAGGTGTAATGACGCGAAATAAAATTACGCCAATTTACGGGAATTATGAAAGTAAGATAGATTACGTAGAGCTACGAGTTTAAACGTGATTTATTAGCGTTAATTTTAGCGTAAGAGTTGTCATCAGTGTCCTCCTGTATCATCACGTCGAACCAAGCGTGAAGTCGAACGAGACGCGTTTGTCGAAAATCTTGGACAGCGTGAGGCAACCGGTTTTCGAAGAATTGTTTAATGGAGCGTTGCTCGTGTCATTGCCTTTTCTGTTTTTCTTTTTCTTTTTTTTTTTTGTCTGCTTCTTTTAGTCACACATTATATAGTCTTGGGCCCGCTATTTTTTTTGTTTTTATCTTGGTAACCTGCTTGACTAGTCGGCGGTGACTTAATCAGCTAATAACGCAAGTATGACTAGTTCCTGAACTCTAGTATCTTTCTAAATTAATGTGAAGTGCAATTAAAACGGCAGTGATTGAGGCAGAAGAATCAAGCTCTAGCATCGGCGTACTCGTACGTTCTGCGAACCGAAGCTAAATTCATTATCCTGACAAACCTTTATTTGTATCATTGTGACAGACTATGATGTTGTCCACGATGATGAAGCCGATGCCGACGATCATAAATTATGGCCAAGTTCATCTACCGTATTCATTCGCACATTACAAGCACCGGCCTACGTTGTCTAACTATTGGCTATCTATAGTGATGGCTATCCGCAGTTATAACGGAGATATTGTCTTAATTTATTTCAAATGCAGGGATTGAGTTGTTTACCAAGTATTTCTTGTGTCTATCTTAGTACAAAGCCACTTGAGTAATTTCTTGGCGCTATCAAACTCGAAATAAACATCGCATCGAAATAAACGCGTATCGAAAGAAATATACGTGCAAATGAATGAAAATGTCAAGGTATTTTAATGCGTGGCTTTCACATTGCGGCCTGTTATGCCGCGCGAGAAGTCCAGTCCACGATTGTGTAACTTAATGCATTTCCAAGTGTGCAGCAAGGCCTTCACCTACAAGCGTTACGGAAATGGGCTACATATTGCCGAAATTTAGCTTTTTTTTTCTTTGTGAGGCTGTCTCGAAATGAAGACCCAAATGAACCACAAAATCCTTAGATAACATACTCGCCGTTGATCCTATGCATAATTGTTGCTTACACGGTAATAGATAGTCCCGTACATTCTTCTGACCTTGACTCACGGGCGCAGCTTCCCAGGATAAAACCATAATAAGGCATCCCTGATATTGAAAACGTTCCAACACAGGCCACCCGGCCCATATGTATAAAACATTGCGGTCTGCCCTGGAAAATAAAGAAAATAAATTGGTAATGTTAGCTTAGGCAGGCGAGGATCCTTCACCCTTGGAGACTGACATAGCGTACTCTTCTACGCGTACGTGTTTCTTTTTTAAACTTATCGTTCCTCGTTCAGGCTTAACTAAAACAATATTACGGCCGTGCGCCGAAGACAGTGGAGCAGCTATCCGTGCGTGGTGAGAATTGGGGCGAACCCGAAAATTGTGATCGAATAGCGAGGTGGGCGGTCCCGCCTGATTTGGCGCGAGAGGCGTACATACAAGGAGTGGTCGGTTGGTCGGTGTAGCGCAGGACGTTATTACGGGATTTTTACCTGGAGGCTCCTCTTTCCATTTTTTCGTTCTCAAGCAGCGGGCAGAAGAATTAGGCTCGTGATGATGATGAAACGGTGATCACGCTCAGCCGCCGATCAAGCACGTCCTCCGAATAGGGCACTCCGAAAACACTCTCGTGAAGAGCCCATTCGGGTGATGACTGCGTGGCTATAGAGTGCGGGCCTTTGCAGGAGCCACTCTTGGCATTACGACTCCGATCGTGATCACTCGTGGAACCTCGTGCTAATATTGTTTGAGCGAAATCTGACGCCGCAGCCGTTAATCCAATCCGTTTGAATCACGGGTTCTGCATGGAACACTCCGTGATCCGTCATGGCTTCGCAATTCGCAGCGAAGCTGCAGGGGCAATTCCACTGCAGTTGTTTTAGCGCTGCTTCGGGAACGTGTGCTTTGTGTCTGTAAGTACATATAGGAGGCACGAATGTGTTGTATTGAGTAGGGCTGGTGCAGAATACAGAAACGCGAGTGTGATGTAGAGTACAGGTAACGATGATCAGCGCTCGAAAGTAGCGCAAACGAGAAAATGTAGAAGAAAAAACGTGAGACAAGCGCCGTCCTTGTTTTGTTTTTCTTCTTTTTTGTCTTTTACGTGCGCTGACCATCGCCCAATATGATTGGGATCGTCCAATTCTCAATCGCTTTGCAATAGCGGAGGCTTTACAGAAGTACCAGTGAGACTATATAGAAGCGTCTGAATAAATCTACGGCTTTAGTGAATGATTTGTATTGAATGTCTCGCAGACTCAAGGACTCATTTCATGTTGTTTCCTGCAGTGTGCAGTTTGCAAAAGAAGCCCATAGGATGTAGCGAAATGCGTCGGTAAACCTGGGGTATAGCGAAATAGGTGCATCGGGTGCCGTGGGGAATGTGTAAAATTGCGTACTGTAGCCTGTCATGCAGAAGCATGCGTCGGATAACAGTACAGGACAGCACAGAAGTGCTAAAGTCAAATATAGTTTATTCTTACATTAAATTACATTGCATTACATTACACTACATTATATTACATTATATTACACAATATGTGTGAGGTGTAATCATAGGTCGGCAAAAGTTGTGGCGCTCACTCAGACTCACTCATGAAATATATTTTGCGCTTAGGGCTCACTCGGACTCAGACTCACCAAAATATTCCTGAGATGGACTCACTCGGACTCAAGCTCACCAAAACATTACTCAACCGGACTCACTCAGACTCAGATCTAGCCGTGAGTCTATAACACCAATATTTCACGTACTCGGTGCTCTTCTTGGCGCCTTTTGATATAGTACCTTCGAATACGAGTTATGAGTGCTCGTAAACCAGTTAGGTGAGTTTTCTTGAAAGAGATGACAACATAAGATACATTTATCAAGAACTTCTTTGGAAGAGTTGACAAGGGGAGGGGGGGGGGGGGGGGGTCAAGGCACTCCCCTAGGTAATTCGTGCCTCTGATCAATAAATATTGAAATGGTGTATGAAAGACACTGCTTCGGAATACGTGTGAGTAGACGTGAGTGTAAACGTGAATCCAGGCAAGGCTGATAGTAATGTTGAAGATGAGTAGATATGAGTGTAATATGTAAGGCCACCTTTGTTCATGTATTCAAGGCGCGCTCACCTCAGCGTATTAAATTTGACTATGCTGCTCCCGGGGCCACAATGAGGCCCAGCTTCTTTGTACTTTAGATAACGTGGAATGAGTAAGAGAAACATATTTAACGACAAAAAGTCCCGTTACGTGGCTTCGTAATACGTGGAGCATAACTTGTTAGCTCTATTTCGAAGTCACAAAACATCTGCGTCTTTTTCAGCACTTAATCGAGCGAACAGTGCGGCATCCCAATTTTCGTGGAGTTGGTTTAGTCTCCCGAAAGAGTTCATGCGGAACGAAATACGACTTGCTTAGAGCGCCAATGCCAAGAAAAAAGTCAACAATTTCAACAAATACTTCCGCTAACTAGGCTACGTACGCTTGTTTGCTGTATTTGTGATAATCTAATCGACTGATCTGTGAGGAAAAAGATAAAGAGCTTCGTTAATAAGCTCAACAAATTGAAGTGGCACTGTCTTTTCGCTGGATGATGGTGTTTAACCTGATGCGTATAAGTAATGAGGCTTTGTTTCGCTCTGTGCGTTGCTATCCGCTTGAGCTTAATGGTTCGTTGTCATTTGTGTCTTTCCACGTAATTAACTGGTTATTCGTTCCACCTACTATGTCCTTGACGTGACTAGGCGTGCAGTCACGGTTTCCGCATAATGCATTTCGATTTATAGTGATTCAAACGAGTACACCGCTCCTTTTAATGGTCCTTTAAAAAAAGTTTTGGTGACATCATAAAAACTGCATAGCGGGAATAGGTTTGTCTTTAGCGGGTATCAATTTTTTTAGAAGACTAGAAAAAAAAAAGCGTGACATAAAATGTAACCAGTCTTTAATGAGCCGAGAGAGCCAGTGAAATGGAGAAACGCGATAAAGTGGGCTGGAAATCTTATATACTTCGTCCTTATCTGAAACCGTAGTTTTTACAAAGCCAGGAAAACGTAAAACAAAACAAAGACAAGTAATACATAAATTTTACATATAGAAATACTAGAATCGTTATCCTGAATGTTATGGCCTAGTGTACGGTTGCGACAGGCTTTAGGGAAAATATTTAGGGAAGAATTTAGTCATAGGGACAAATTTGTAGGGAAAAATTAGTCATAATCCTTTCTTGAGGTTATGACTAATTCGTGATATAGGCTGCATCAGGTTCGTCTTGGCCTGTAAATTTAAGATTGCATAAGTACAGGTTAGTGACATAACTGAGGTCATATTCTGGTAAGTATGAGATACCATAAACACCCCATTGACTCTACACACATTGACAGCATTATCTGTACGCCTGATGAGCTAGTATATTGTGCAGAATCTTAGGCTGAGTTGCGTCATAACGCATAATAAGAGGTCGATCAGTACACCTATTTACCCACCGTTGGTTTTCCGATCGCTTAGAAGACAAACAAACGCGGAAGACAGACACATATGACCATTCATACGATCCCGCTATCCGTGGTCACAGCTGACTTGGCCTTAGAAGAATGGATGTTATTCTGAGTGATTCAGCCACGTTTTTAATCGAACCACCTCGCATGGTCTCATTTGTGCACCTTGCTCCTGCACTTTCTTCGATTGGCCAGGTAACCTGCAGCCTCGGCACAGTGTCTATGGCTTTGTGTTCCGGAGAACGAAGTCGTGAGTTCGCTTCCCGGCCGCTGCGCCCTCATTCCAACGTCCGTGGAATGCGAAAAAGCGCCTGTGTACGTAGCCTTGGGGCCCGTTAAAGCACCTCGCGTGGTCCAGAAAATTAATCGGCGTCGTTCGAAAAACTATAATGCCAGCTTTACCCAGCCCGCGGCACATCCTCGGCACATTAAACTCGAGAACAATTTAACTTTAATGCCGCGCAATTAATGAGAGCATGGTCAAAGAGGCAACGCCGCGGAATCGACGAGACAATGTACACACATCCGCGGAAGTCGTTAGAATCGCCACGAGGGATGCCGACGCAGCTGCCCGACAGGCGTTCCGGAAGTAGTCCGCCTGTGCGACCACCACCACAAAGTGATGAATTCAAAGTCCAGCCCCGTTCGCCGCCAACCGGACTGAGGACTCTCTTTTTGACCGCGAGGGGGGCGTCACCCTCCGTTCGGCGACCTGCTTTGATCCCGCTCCGTCTTCTCCTCGAAGATGCATGCATGCGCTTCGGATGGCGAAACCGCCCGCTGCCCTGTTGTTCCCCGCCTCACCCGTATCCAGTGCCTATAGCTGGCTCACGTTTTATAACGGCTCCCGTTGCTCGCTATATTTTCTCAACTCCCGGGGGGGTGGAGAGCTACAGGCGTTCGCGAGTGTACATACATAGCTCTGCTACGGCGCCGCGAAGTGGAGCAGAACAGCACGTGGCAACACACGGGAATGGGGAGGAGAGACGGATGGACGGGGCGGTAATTAAACATTAATCTCAAGGCCGCGTTCGGGCCACCTGAAGGCCGTCTTAGTTTTCCCGCGGCCATTAAACCGAAAACGCCGTTAATTACTCGCGACGACGATGGACTGCGCAGTGTCTACACTAAAAGCTTTTTTCTTCCTCGTGCTTCGAGACTCGTGTGTCCATCGGTCGGCTATATAGTACGCAAGATCCACGCGCGCTCGCTTACCCGTCGCCGTCTCAAAAACAAAGACGTTAATGCGGTCCTCCCCGAAATCGACGAGGACGTCCTCTGACAGCGGCAATTCGAGAAAGAAGTCCTCCGCGGCTCTTGCCTCGCAGGTATATTATACCTTCTTCTTCTCGTTTTCTCGCTAATTTTTTGTTTTTACTTCGAGAGCCGCGTTGCTCGTTCTTGCTTGTGCTTTTAAGATTGAGTGGGCCGCGCGCGCGGCCTTCAATAACTGGATAAATGTGCGCGCTCCGGCGCCAACATCATTGACCTTCATGCTCGCGCCTCGGTCGTTGATCGGGGCCATATCGCGCGCGTGCAGGACCTCTCGGGCCGCTCCGCTTGGGCCGTCGCCCGACGGCGTTGGGAAAGCGGATCCATCGCCTGCCGAGGGCGTGTTCCGAGCTTGTGACGAGAGTTTCTTGTCGAGAATCGAAATGTTGGTTCGGAGATATAGCGGGCCCATCTGTTGCATTGAAATTGGCCCTTGGCTGGTCAGGGTAGTCAAACGAGCGCGCCATCAAGCACGGCTCGAGCGAACTTGTCACCAAGTAATCGTCGCGTGAAATCTCTGACGATACGCCCGTGTCATCTATGTTTTACCTGTACAAACTTCAAGTACGTTATTCCAAAGTACACTGTAAAAAAAAAAATTGTCAAAAGGACGAGAAACATCTCAGCGGCTCTATTTCTAAACATGTGACCGTCAAAATGATGGCAGGCCGTCATTTTCAAATGATGGCACTGTTTTATCATTTTGATGTCTTTCCCGTCAATTCAAAATACAAGTAAACCGTCAAATTGATAACATTTAACCATCAAAATAACTAAAGGTCGTCATTTGCAAATGACGGTATTTTTTCATCATTTTGACGTTTTTTCGTGAACTCGAACACAACTGAACTGTCAGATTGATAACATTTCACCGGTCAAAATGACGGCAAGCGGTCAATTTTAGATGACAGTGATTAGTGCCATTTAACGTCTTTTTGTCAATTAAAGCTATTTTAAGACCATCAATATAGCATTTTCTCTGCGAAGTGACAGCAGACTCTCAACATTAAATGCAACTGCATTGTCGGTATGATGGCCCAAGAGAACAAGTGTATTCTGTGTCACTATGAACTGTAGTGTGGTCTACTTCACCATGCGACTGTCACTAGGCATGGGTAGTACCTCACAAAATATGCAACGAAAGCTTTTGTCAATACTTGCACATTGATTCTTCAAAATGCTTTGAGAAGGCTGAGCACCCTTGGTGCTATTCCGCTGTCTCTGCCTTTATCTGGCGTTTTACGCGCCAAAACCACGATATGATTATGAGACACGCCGTAGTGGACGGCTCCGAAAATTTCGACTATCTGGTGGTGGATCTTGGTGGCCCGCGAACGGGCCGCCAAGCTCGGCTTGGCGGTCCCTAAGTGGGACTAGCCGGGTGGCGCGGCGTCTCCCCTGCGTCTTCTGTGGACATAAAGTTTTCATCATCATCATCATTATCATCATCATCATCATCATCTGGTGTTCTTTAACTTGCACGGATATCGCATAGCACGCGGGCGTCTGGCATTTCGCCTCCATAGAAATCTGACCGCCGTGTCCTTTGGGTCAGCAGCCGAGCAGCTTAAGCAGTGTACCACCGCGACGGACGTACAGTTCAAAAGTTTACGGACCACGCGAACGCAGTAAAAACTGCCTGTTCGCATTACCTAGCTGCGCGCCACCTACCGTCCACCACGATCCACCGCAGCGCTGGGCCATAAACGGGTCTTCTTATTCGCAGGTGTACAGTTTTCTATTGCCGCGCAGAACATTTTTAATTAGTTGTTTTCACGCAAAACACTTATCTGTGGAATGAGCATCGCACCTCTAGCTCGACAGCACAATGACAGCTATCACGGCATGCTTCGAACGGCGTGCTTCGAACGGCGTGCATTTGCGACTAATGGGAAACGTGCAGCACCTACAGGGGGGCGCAGCAGTGCACTGCACCTATGCGCCGTCAGCGCCGCGAGTGGCGACTTGCGGCCACTTCAGTGTCAACTGGCGTGCTACGAATCGTCGTCTCTCCGTCAGCTACGCCCGCGTTGTATGCAAATGCGTGTGCCCGTAGATGATAGGTTTGATAAAACGATCTTTTGGGACCCAAAACGAGGAGAAAGGACATAAATTTACGGAATCAATCATGTTTTCGATGTGATGTAGCACAGACGCGCGGCAGAGTGTTTTGATAGGGCGATTCGTGCGGCCGGCCAGCGTAAAGCTCGAAGCATAGACCGTCACCATCGATGTTTGTAAACATTATTTCTTGCCATTTTGCCTGGTTATTGTTAGTAAACGATGACATTTGTGTCTGACGTGTGTTAGACAATTCCCCTTGCTATGCGCGCAAGTAATGCGTACGGTCGCCGAACTGCCCGTGTTGCATTTAGTAATGCGTGGCATTTGCGCGGAGTTTTCTGTGCAGTAGTTCAGCTCCGTTTGTAGGCGTTGCTCGGGCTGCATGGGTCCTTGAGTAAATTTGTCACGTGCCAGCTTTGCACGCTATATCTCAGCTGTCACGTAGCACAATAGAACGGCGTGGCCCGGCTTCGCTTGCACGCACACTGCTGTTAAGGGCTATGGCAGTACATGGGGAATAAATTTTGAAATTCTTGTGGTCTACGACGCATTTTGCCTGGCATGCGTGACTTCTTCCTTAATGTTACTGTTTACGAACTGCGATACGGGGGAAAAACAGCAGCAGTGTACTAGGGAGAATTGCTGGATCTGTCGATTGCTTTTCGCCAACGAATTGTGGACTACAGACTCGAGATCACTTTTCCGGATGCCCCTCGGTTCCTCCAGCACGTTAAAAATATCAGTTAACATGCGTGGAGAGTAAGTTCACAACGAACTAGCTACAGCATGTACTTCATAAACGTGCCCGCGGGATGACTTGCTTTACGTGGCGTCATAGGCGTGCGCACGAGGGAGGCGGTCGCCCCCTCTAGTCACCTAAGGAGGGGCGCAATGTCTGCCCCATACATTGACTTAATAGGGAAGGGAGGCGCTGCGACGAGCAGTCTCCCCCTCTGAAGGAGAACCCTGCGCACGCCTACGCGTGGCGTCCACTAATCCAGTGTTCCCGCCGGTTTCTGAAGCACAGTCACAGCGAAAAACTGGAAAACTTTGTTCCAGGTGCGTAGTTCTTATAGTTATCGGCACATTTTACGACACCGCAATTCATACGCGACATTGCGAAGCACCGCTAACAACCTGACACGCCTGCGCTCATGGGTCGGCTGCCGCACGGAACACGCCAATTCCTTTCGTTCACTCCCGCACATAGCGCGTAGCCGCGGCTGTCGAAGAGCGCGTCGCGTTAAAAAGTGAAAGGTGGAAAACGTTCGTGTGCAGTGGGAAAATAGTCAGGTCATCAATCAAGGAAGGGAGGGATGCGTCTTGGACCTAGAGCTGCTGTCGATCGCCGCTGACTCAGCGGAAATGTCGCGAAGAGGCTCTTGACCACGCGCTCGCGTAGTCCGTAAACGTTTGTGGCTGACTGTACGTTATTCCACTAAGCTTGTCTCTGTGGTGCTAGCAAAGTGTCTTTCCTGTCTGTATGATCTTCCTTAAAACTTTTTTTTGCACTCGAGTCGGAAAAGCGTGGTTCATCAATAAAGTTGATTTCCCTGTCTTTCTCTACCGCTTGAAGTTACGACGCGTTCGACTTGATCGAGCAGTTTCTCGATATCCCCTGTGGTTCGTTGAAGCGTTGATGTATTGTGTGCAAATTTCGTTCGCTTGGCAGAAACGAGACGTCCGCCGATCGACTCCTTGGACTCGAATAAACGCCCAAGAGGTTTCACTATGGGCGCGCTCTTTTTAGACAGTTCCTTGTATGTACTCAAGTGACTCGCGTACTAGAGTGCACATCATATACGATTCGAAACGACAGGAGAAAGCCCCGTATGAAGGCACGCCGCTTTAATGTACACGTTTGCTGAACACTTGCCGCTTCAGTGGTTGCAGCAGGCCCGTGGGAACACAGCTTCGCGGCACGTGTTCCACAACGGTGATAATGGTAATGGCGATAGAGACTTGAACCGTAATGACGGCAATGACCGAGGAAAACCAAGTGGGTTCGTTAATCGCGCATCCCGTTCACGGCGCTCGCTGGATACGCCGGCCGTTATAGCCCTTTGCTTAAGTTATTAATGTAGGCTGTCGCTAATCACGGCGTCGCATGCAATCGTGTCGTTGTGGGTGCATGCCCTCTGGCCAGGGCGACACTCTGGTGCTCGCGAGGACGTGGCTATGAAAGAAATGATATAAACTGGTCCTATAAGACTTCGAGGAATGCTTCCGCAAGCCAACGGGTTACCTTAACGTTCATGCCCAAGCAATGTATAAATCTGGGGTTTTTCTTCGATATAGCTGCAGTTTGTCTGCGCAAGGTGAGCTGTCTCGTTCGCTGTACATCTACTGCAGCTTTTCATTATCCTTAATAGCCAGATGATTATTAATCCTCTACATTTTTTGGTGACATCGCTGACCATCGAGGCGTCAGGAACCCGGCAGCCACAGAAAAAAAAAAAAAAAGAGGAAACGATGTTGACTCTTGTAGGAAACGTACTGATGAGACTACCGCGGATCTCAGCACCTAGCCGATGGTCGCAAGTTCCGTAACATCGCTCAACTACAAACTCCCGAGGGCTGGCTTCGAGTCGCAGAAGATAGTGCATTTTCTCAATTATTAAGCATCGTCATCATCCTGCAGGTTACGTCAGCAGTTTCAACTGGACTCACTAAACGGCTATGACACTTCTGTATTTGAGTGTGTGTGTGTGTGTGTGTGTGTGTGTGTGTGTGTGTGTGTGTGTGTGCGTGCGTGTGTGCGTGTGTGTGTGTGTGTGTGTGTGTGTGTGTGTGTGTGTGTGTGTGTGTGTGTGTGTGTTTTATCGTCTTTTTTTCTCTCTCTTTTTCAATATTTTTTCTCTTTTTAACACGAAAGTGTTTTATGCCGGGGTCCACCAAGATTTCAGTGACGTATTTCCGTCACGGAAATGACGTCGAAAAAATACGCATGATCAGAAGACAAAGAAAAAAAGTTCCGTCACCGGGAGTCGAACCTACGACCTCTTGATCCGCAAGAAGATATGCCGGGCACGCTATCCACTGCGCCACGATCACATACTCTGCAGGTATTACAAACGCGCCTTTTATATCTACCACTGTCCTCTCACAGTGTTCTTGCTAAAGTGAAGTAATGCACCATAACTGTGAAAGCCGCGATTAGTTTCTTCAGAGCGCCGTTTCTACGCATTCGTCCCATTCGGCGCGTTTCGAATAGGAAAAGTGCAATTTTGTCGACGCATTAACACACTGCCAGGTGGCGACCTTACCCCCAGCGTCGGCGTCGCTCATAGCATCCATCCATACCAAAGGCAGCTCTGCGTTCCAAACTTACACTCGCCCCGCGAAAAATCGCAGCCGGCCAATGGGGAAGACATGACGCGCGTTGCGTTTCCCTCTGGTCGGGCAGTGGTGTTCAATAACTCGCTTGTCTGTCTCGCCTCCTCTTCGTGTCTCGTCCCACTGCGCAGTTCGACCAGAATGAACTCGTACCAACTCGCCCAACTCTCCACGCTGCTTATTCAATAACTCTAACGTGCCGCGAGCAGGCGACCTTAGCCAGAATACGGCGTCCAATCAATGACGCTCTTCTGGTTGTCACACCGCTTTCTCTGATTCCGCTCTCACCGTACAGCTACCACAGGCGTATATGACCACAAGGGTTTGTTTAATCATTGCTCATAGACGTTAGTCGTCGGGATACAGGTGTACCCCCCAAGCGTCAACGTGGATGCATCCACGTTAAACGGTGCTATACCTGTCAAACACCAATAGACATGGTGCAAGCTCTTTTATATAAATATACAGTAAGCATTCAACTACTTCTGTAAGGACACGTTTCACTTTCGTGTTATACCGATTCCTATGACGGAGGGATCAACCATGTTTTTTTTTATACATTTTCTCACTTTCTTTCCTTCCCTACCTTTCTATCTGCCCTTACCCCTTCCCCAGTGCAGGGTAGCAAACCGAAATTTTTTTTTTCAGGTTAACTTCCCTGCCTTTCACTTAACCTTTCTCTCTCTCTCTCTCTCTCTCAAAATTTGTGACGGGACATACAACGATATCGATAAAGCCTGACGCTGTCTTCGAGAGGCGTTCCTGCATAACGCTTCAATTAGTTCAAGCGGGTACGCTCGATATATAGGGCCGCAATCTTGCACCTTTTCTTTCGAACGTGCTTTTTGCTATTGGCTGACCGTTTCCATTAATCAATTGCTCGATTTCAATATAGATTGGCATTTCCTATATGAAGAGGAGCCTTAGCGTAAGTGCACTTTCTTGAATATGGGCCATGTACCTTAACTCGAGCTTCATGCATTCTTTTCGAGCACAGCAGAACGCTGCTCGCACATCGAACGCGACGAAAGTGCTCCTGACTGCTCTCGCATGCTGGCCTATAAAACACGCGCGATCGTGATAGTGATTTAAAAGCGCCCGGCGCATCATCGGTTATCCTGGTCATCCCGCGTTTATACCATATGCTCCGGGCGTGGCTAAACTAACCACCCCGCATCTTTCATCATTCGCGCCGTCTCGCCTCTCAAGCTATGGCCACCACCATTGCCGCCATTGACAAAGCACAAAAACAAACACTTCGTATAGTGAAGTGCCACTGGTTGCTTTTCTCAAACTTCATTACTGCCCGCATCGATACAGTGTTGCGCGCTGCTGCGCCTACGGGTATGCGCGAACCGTAGCACTATAGCAATGGGCGCTCGTGCTGAACGTATTATAGCTATGGGGCTCAAGTCGATATACTAGCCTCGAGGCGCGTGACGCGCCGACAGCGAGAGGCAGAACGGTCGAGCGAGAAGGGCGGCGAGCCGCGAGCAGATATACGACGATGAGCCGCCGACGACGTCGGGCCGCGCATGAAACGTTCAGCGGGGTCTTTGCATGCAATTAATCCGAGCGCGGCGAGGAAAGTCCGGGCTTCTCGATCGTCCGCAACGTATGAGCGCGCTGCGCGCGCTGCGGGGTTTCTCTCGCGGCACAACGAGCAGCGAGCGTGTCCTGGCCGCTTCGAGAGCGGCAAGGCTGCTGCCCGAGACGAGGCTCGCGGCGGGCAAGGCCGCTCGCGAGGCTGGCGGCGGCGGCGCCTCGCTCATCCCTTTTCGGAGGCGCCAAAGTGGGACGATCAACACTCCGCGCCTCATAAAAGTCGGCCCCGTCGCATTCCTGGCGCGCTAATAGGCTTCGCCGAGTGCTCGTTCTGCGAACGGACATGGACACAAGGCGTGGAAACAGGTCGACCGCGGGTGAACTGCGCATCGCGGGAGTAGGGGGAATCTTCTCTGGAGTATGTATATAAGCGATGCATATTCGCGCCGAATGTAAAGGGCTCGTGAGAACGTTGCCCCGCCAGCGCCACTGTTATGAATAAGAGAGCCAGTCTGCAGTAGAGCTGTGTGTGTATATGCATGCTACCTGATATACGAACTGTGAATCGCAGGTGCGATGCCACGTCGAGAATCATACCTTGGTGGACACAAAGAAAACGTTTCTGTTCTTTCAAGGTCGCGTGAAAGGCGACTTGTCTTTTCAAGGTCACGCGGTGAAGCTTGAATAGGTAATGTACTGTGGGCGCAAGATTCCCTTCGTCCTTTATCTTTCCGCTTTCTTCTGGTGTCTGACGCAGGACATTACTTCATCAGTTCGAGAAGTGACCAGTTTTATGCGTCAGCCTCCGACGTCGTGTAGGTATTCGGTTTTCAGCACGGCGATTTCTCGAGATTACATTTCATTGACTACCAGACCACTGTGTCTTGCTAGGCAACGGGCTAGCTGATGTAGTAGCTAGAACCGCTGTCCCCGTCAACGTAAATACGGCATACTCGCATGTGATGTGAGCTGTTTGTTGACACCGTGCTTATGCTTCAAAACTTCACTGTTGCCTACTGGATTCAACCAGACCACCGGTCTTCATCAGATTCTCTTCAACGGCGTCACTTGACAGTTAGGCGCACCTTATCGGCCTTGCGGACAGCCCGAACTATATATGAGCCCTGCCGAGTGTCTAAGGCATAACAGAATCTAATTTGCGACTTCCTCTACGTCTGACAGCGATAGACGCTGGCTTCTCCGATGGCAGGCATCGGAGCGGAAATACTACCGAAAGTTGTATTTTCGCCACAATGGGCCGTGAGACAGTAGCGACAAAAGCTGGAAAGACATAAGTGCTGACCAAACTCTATAGGCACCAAAGAAGGCGCGCATTATGTGGTTTTGTACATCACTCCTCCCGGTGCTCCTGATCATCCTTCATTATTTCTCATCCCCTATAGTTAGGCGTACTGTAGTCACGTTCCACCGCTCAGATCTCAGTTAAACACTATCTCCCCTTCTATTACATCTTCAGTATCAACCTAATTGTGCACAACAAATGACAAATCGCTGAACAGAGAATGTCGTTGGAGCCAACCTTTCGACAAGTGGACTTGTTTTCGTCAGGGCAGCATGTCGACGAGTATATTCTTAGAATATATGTTTGTAATAATAATAATTGTGCCCACAATTATTATCATTACAAGAATATATTATTGTTGTGCGCGGTTTTGAGTGATATTTTGCTTCCCAGTGCTGTTGTGGTCGCCTGGCGTGTTGTTGCCGTTATTAAAAAATTCACAGGGTCCGTTGTCGCATGCTTAGACTACTTGATGGCGAAAGCCATTACGTCGGCACTGCTTTAACGACTGTACTATTTCGACGTAATTTTCAATTACCCTCACGTATTTTGAATTACTTTAAACTACCTTCAATTACTATCAATTCTTAATTATTTTCAATCGCTTCTATGAGTTTTTATTACTTTAATTTACTTCTTAATTACTGTAAATGACTTCTTACATCTCCCTGTAGTGCTTTAGCGGACATTGGACGTCTTGTATAACTCACGCAGCTACGAGGCGCTCCATTTGTTATTCTTGCCTTGTTTGATTTTTAAAGTTATTCGTATTGACATGGTCACTTTTCGTGTCCCATTAGGCATCTGAGGCTTTCGCCTTAATAAAATTCCCTGTCTGGTTCCGGGACCTTGCCTGTATAAAAATAACTTGTCATTGTATATATCGGAAACAATAAAAAAACTGACTTATTGTAGCATTCGGCTAGTGTTTGGGGAGATGCTTGGGGATAGAGAAAACGCGAGATAAAGAAAATGCAGGCGGCGACGTTGCCTCGATGTTCCCACAACGACACGCTGTGACGTCATAAATTCCTACGCTGTCTGCTAGTACCACACACAATTCTTTATCGCTAAAGAAAGGAATTTAACATAGCTAGCTTCTGGAACTTATGTTCTGCCAATGCGGCCAAAATACTAAAAATAAAGAGGTCTTAAAACACGTGGCGTCACATTGACATTCAGGTGCTAAAATTCTGGTGCCAAATTTGGAAATAAAACTTCCACCTTCGTCTTCTCGTTCAGTGATGATCCTGTGATCATGAGCTTAACGGTAATATAGTTTTAGAAGAACAATTTATCGGTATAAACTAATTTACTGTTTCACTTTTGCAGGACATAATTTACGAACAAAAGGAAATATATCGAGGAGCACTTTTTTTTTCTTTTTTTTTTAGACACGACGATATCAAGCCAGCATATATTGAAGACGAGGAAAGTATAGGTGTTATTTGTAGTTGGTTTTTGAAAAGTAGTAATTATGAGAATAAAGGGAAAATGAATTAAAGCCGATGGAAACCGAACCCGCAACCTCGGCATTACGCTTGCTATGCCGTACCAACTGACCTACGGCTGCAGTTGTTACCCCCTCCACTTTTTTACTGGTTATTTCTCTACGCGTAACCTTGCATAGGAGTGTTAGCCAGCGCCACTCGTGGTAATGGCGGCTAATGTAGAACAGTTGTTTTGCCAGACGGCGTCACGTACACTCTTAATCAGTTCCTACCTAAAGTGCTAGATATAGCTAGCAAGCAAGGCTTGCTTTGCGCTTTGCACGGGATTTCATAAGGTGTGTGGCACGTGATCTTTTTACGAACTGGCAGCTGAGCAATAAACCCTGGCATACTATCGAAAGGCGTCATGTTTGTCATTAAGGGGGGCACATTGTGTTTCCTTGCTTTATTCAATAAGAGACAAACCTCGCTGCGTGCTATCTTTACCGGCTACTTGAAAGCTGACTGCGAAGTCTGTATCCCAGGATTATTTATCTCACTTATCTCAAGCGTCACAGCCGTTGCCGCGGTTCGACGCAACGGAACGTTGGGTCTAGTTCCGTGTTCCTTCACCTCAGGAGTCCGCATTAGTGGAGCAAGTGCATTTCCATGTCGTTTATCGGTTATACCTCGGCTAGGCACTTCATTCCTATCCGATCCAACTGACACTGGTGCAGCCTGTATGATTGCAGTAATGGATTTGGTAACGGTGAAAAATAACGGTGAAAAATAACGGTGAAGTGCCTCCAAGATACAGTGGTGTGCATATAGGTTTTCTTGCCCTTTATCTGACGCCTGTGCAGTCTAACTTCCGAAACATGTTTGTCGTGTTTTTAATTATATCTGTTCCTTTTATTTTTTAAGGAATCCTGTGAATATGGCGGGTTACTGAATTATAATATCAGCAAAGCCTTCAAACAGAGTGAATCGATCCATTAGAATATGGAGCAGCTGTGTCACATAAGCGTCTTTTTTCCTTCTCTCTTTCCAGCAGCTTAGACTAAGTTTGCCTCATTGAACGCCGGACAATTGTGCGAAAGCCTAAGTTGTTTTTGTTGTTGTTGTTTTTGTTGTTGTTGTTGTTGTCTTTGGCGGAACTCTTGCCTCATACCGACTGTACATGGAATTGGCCAAGACTCGGTTGGATACAGCTGCCGACTTTGTGCTTACAGCTAACGTCACTTTGTGGTCACGTGGCAAGATTGATCGCCCGAAAGACCGTTTGATGCGATCCGCCTGCAGCACGCGCGGGCAACCTTTCTAAAAGCACGCACGACCGTATGCGCGTGAAAGCTTTGTTACGAGCCCGCCACTACGAGATTATATACGCTCACAATCCACGCGCTTCGCCTTCCCTCTTCAGAACAGAGGCGCGTTGAACACCTCTGTACTGTGCGCTGAACGCGCGTGATCAGGCCTTCCCATCTGCGGTCATGCCATCGAATTGTGCTGACGGTATTGAGAGATCATATACCGCTTGCTTTGCGCTGCACGATCTTGATTGTGTACTCTAAGTGTGCATGACTGGCGGGGACTCGCGTTAGTTTTGACAGCGAGCGTAGGAGGAGAAAGCTGCGCGTGATGCCGCGTTGAAAGAGCAGCTGCACAGGCGAGACAGCGGATAGGGCAAAAGACGATATATATGCAAGGGTGAACCATTCTGAATGGAAAACATTCAGCCAACTTTGAAGCAAGATTACTGCAAAGGTACAAGACAGAACCTGGCGAGTAAAGCGCGTGCTCGGTAAGAGCTGACGCGATACATTCCTCACATCAACGAAGAGACGAAAGCGTTGAACACTGCGGAGCGTGGACTTCCGTATAGCGTGTTCTCTTTCAAATTGTTTCATTATGTTTTGGTCGCATAAGAAAGGCCTCTTTCGCGCATCTAAGGCGTGCATTGTTTTCATTTGGTCTCCCGAGAAACCAGGTCAGATTTCTCACTATATCGACTCTCAGTATCACTTCATCACAGCAATTTTTATGCTCCAACGTCTTTTAACTTCTTAAGGTATTCGGGTCGTGAATATTCGAGGTCGATGACCTTGATGAACTAGCGAATCCCGCCAGTGTTATGTAGTATAAAGATATCGCCAGCATTGGTGTACTTGTTACGACGACAAGACGCCACCATGGAGTGGCAAATTGCAGAGTAGCTCAACTATCAGGCTCTCACGGCTACTTCGAGACCACTAACTGCGATCATTTTTCAACCTATCTCGCGTAAACCATCTGCCGATTTTGCTCAATATTTTTGTCTGTGTCTTCTCGATATTCAGATGTACCACTGATAACGCAAGTCTTCGAGGAAACAGGAAACTGGAAAACGCACTGCACCTTATCATTACAGGATACATGCAGCCTACTGGCCTCCTTGATCATTTAGCACCTAGCTCCTACGTATAAGAAAAGAAGACGTCGAAATATTGGCCCTGTACCATCAATTGCGATTGGACTGGCCGCAGAACTAGGCGCGTTAGGTCCGAGGAATCTGCGCAGCTGTCTTGCATGCATCCTCGAAAAGCCGGTCAGGTGCAGATAAGCCTCTCGATCTTATTCAAACTTCCGCCTTGTCGCAGTCTGGCCTAGCTGACACCGGCGTGAAGCCTAACTGAACCTCCCAGCCGCTCTTAACCGGCCTCTTCGCTTCCCGTAACAACGACCGCGTTCTCGTTATAGTATAAACCCTTTGCAAGCTCACCAAACGCGCGTGCACTTACAGATACGGCATGTTCCAAAGTTTAATCCGAGCAGTGTGCTGCTATCTTTTGATAGAAACGAGGCATTTTTATAGTCCGCGTGTGTCCATGTGTGATGATTCGCGCCGCCCCACCGGAGCAAGTGCAGGGTTGTGAACTGGGCTTCTTGGTCAGTCACAGTGGAAATGTTATCTGGATGGCGCGACAAAACATGGACGCAAGCAGAAACGAAGAGGACGAGACAAGCGCTTGTCTTGTACTCTTCGTTTCTTCTTGTGCCCATGTTTTGTAGCGCTATCCAGATAACAAAAGTGCAGGTCAGCAATGCAGACAACAGGGGAGGGGGAGGTAAGGGGGGAGGAATTACAACAACAACAAAGCGCTCACGGTGTTTCTCTGGATTCCGTCCTTCACTTCTTTCTATCTGTTCCTCGCTTCACTGTTGAGGAATTCCTTATAGAATCCAAAAGAACGTCTTGCTAAACTGTATCAGATTTAATTGACTCATTACTAATACTTTGGAATTAGTATACCATCTCTTCTATGGCAGTTACAAAATTTTAACTATGTTTCACAAAATTTAACAAAATTTTCATTATGTATTGCAATACACCAATTTCTTGGCTAATGCCCGCAGTGGCTGATGCCCCGCATTACGACGACTGATTCGGGGCATCAACCAGTCGTGATCCAGATGATCGCGACGTTTCCAGCACCGGCTGACCCCTTCTGAGGTTCTATTTTGAACACTGTCAAATTTACGCCATAATTGCCAAAATTTTTAATGGCAGCATTTTAAGCCAATCAGAGAGACCGTAGCAGCCGTCCAGGGCCAATCAGAATTGATAAATGGCGGAATTTTGCAATGTCCAGAATGGCAACGCTGGTAGTACTGAACGTAGTAAAGTGAAACTTTGGGCGATAGCTTGTTTTGCATATTCAAACAGAAACAGCGCGATTTTATCGCTCGGGGGGCAATAGTAAATGTATCGACAAGGACAAGCGCGGAATTTCAAGTGAAATTTTATTGCACACGAAAGGTTTATATGCTACGGGAAAAAATTATCAACGGAAACACATTAAAGCGTGACATGACTTGCTGGCATGATCACACGTGCTCCTCTAGATATAACAATTCTTGCTGTCCTTGCTGATACATGGTACTCCTCATAACGCCATCTTGCGGATGCTTGTTTACTGCACCCGCATTACACATGGTGCCAGACCTACAGGCACGCCAACACAGCACACACCCGAAAGCACTCGTGATTAGACTACCGTCCTAGTTTTTACGATTAATCGCGAAACGAACCACTGAAATAGCGCTCATAAACAGATTTAGTTTGGCGTCCGCAGCAGCTCTGCGGACGCAGGCTGCGAGCCATTTCCAATGGCAGAGCTGTTGCGGACGCTCAACTAAATCCGTCTAATAGCGTTAATCCGTGTGGTTAATGCAAATTTACGCCAATGCCTTTTTCTGCTTCGTGGAAGAGGACGATCCCCAGCAAGTCGTCAAATCGTTCGCGTCGTGGCATGCCTGCGATTGCAGCGGTAGTCGTCGGAAATCCTGGCAACAGAAACAACGCGGCTGCCTTCACCAGTGGCGTGCTCTTTTACCATAAGGATGACGAGATAACGACATAGTTGCCCGAAAGACGTCATCCACTTCCCCATGCACGCACGCGAGCCACTATTCCTACTTACTGTCGCTTGCGAGCGAAATGGCCTCCTGAAATAGCCCACTAACGTAGCCGTGGGCGGTCGTGCAACTTGTCTTCCGCACAACTCGAGACGATCGTCTACTTCAAATGCGAAACGTTGTGCACAATTGAATGCATAAATGTGCTTTATTATTATTATTATTATTATTATTATTATTATTATTATTATTATTATTATTATTATTATTATTATTATTATTATTATTATTATTATTATTATTATTATTATTATGTCTGGTTTCGCGTGCCAAAACCACGATATGAATATACAGCACGCCGTAGTTGAGGGCTCCGGAAATTTCAACCATCTGGTCTTTAACGTGCACCGATATCGTACAGTAGACGAGCCTCTAGCATTCCGTCTCCGTCGAAATGTGGCCGCGCGGCTGGGAGATCGAACCCGCGACTTTCGGGAAAGCAGCCGAGGCGGACCACCAAGGGCGGACGATCCATCCGTTTAATCTTAAGCATATAGAAGGTCTAAGCGATTCTATCTCGTCGCCAACGTCGCGCATTGCTCAGGCTCCGTTCAAGCGACCAGTCAGGTGCAAGGCAACCGAGTATGAGCAATATGCAATCAAAGATGTTACAATTATAGTGTAATATAACACCAAACAATACTGTACAATGCACTATATTTGAATAAGTGAAATACCGTACACTAGAACACGGCGCTAATACCAAACAATACAAAACAATAGCATATACAAGTGCTCGTCGCGCTGATTGCGTAGCCGCGGTTGTAGTCTGTGCTCCGAGGAAGTCCGCGCATAGGGATCACAGGTACACAGTACTAATCATATCATATATGAAGATCCACTCGGGCAGGTAGTCCAGGCTCAGTCTTCATAAGAGGTAATTTCGCAGTTGGTCGCACTTTGCCCTCCAAGTGCTTCCGAGACAAGGTGCTCGGGCCATGTCAGCTGAACCGTGGTCTGTCTCTCCGTATCGAACGCCGGCCACGCTTGTCCTTGAAACATTGACAGCTGCCTGCCGAAAAACACAAATCACAGCGTTGCGCATCGGCGTTGTGCTGCTCATCCGCTAGCCCACATTATAAAACGAAACTGCTTCCTTCGGCGTCATCTGGCCCAACGGGCAACACCGGCTCAAAACACTGGGCAGCTGCGTCATCAGGGTGTGGTGACATATGTTTACCTTGAGTAGTGCTGAGTACAGCGGCTGGTCGCACGCCACTGCATTTTACGGCTAGGATAGGGGTTGTGCGAATACTGACCTTTCGGACCGAACCCTAATACGAATCGAATAGCGATGACACCGAATCGAATACAAATACTGCTCGAGTACTGTTCGAATGGTTTTCCAATAGTAAGGCAACCACTTTCAATGAACCCCTACAATTCAAAGAAAATTTTACTTGAAACAGATATTCGCAACTTTAAGAAAGAAGCAGCACGAGTACTTTTAATTCATCAAAACATACCACAGTTATGAAAACTGAGGTAAGCCCGCCTAATGCAGCGACCAGAGCCTGCAAGGTGTATTGCAAATGTAAGTTGATGTACAGGAGTGACTACCGTATTCAAGGTGCTACTTTGCCTATAGCTTCTAAATGAAACAGACCTATAAAATTGAAGTGTTGAACCGAGCACCACACGTATAGCTAAATATGTCATGAAACCGATAAACCACTTATCACAGTGGGTGCCTTCGCACCAAAAGCAGTTAGATATCATTTCGTATACTGTACCTGCAAGAACAATTTGTACAGGCACAATATTTGTCTCTGGTTATTTTTTGTGCACACGTGCAAAAATTACGCATCTGTAGCCTAGCGCAGCCGTAGTCCCTTCCTTCAGTTACTACAAGACAAAAACAGGAACTGGCTGTTACAATGCACAATGCCTAAAACAAGAAAAGTGACCCCTCTCTGTTCCAACGTTTCGTTCCTTTGGGGTTTTCCCGTCGGTGCTCAATATTCGAAAATTATTCGAAAAATATTCGGTATTTCGAATACGCGCTATTCGATTCGAGTGTCCGATTCGAATAGAACGCTACTCAATTCGTTATTCGAAAGTTTCGAATATTCACACACCCCTGTGCTAGGACTATGTAACCAAACTACGTAACTGAACTATGTAACTGAACTATGTAACTGAAGAAGTGTAATCCTGGTTATTGTAACTGCTTTACCAAATTAAGCAGAAGTTTTAATGCAGAAGTTCAGTCCTTATCTGCCAGGATCGAGGGTGTTCTTGGAGCCTCGTCGAGCGCTGCCTTCCATGCCTGAACAGGGCGTATAGACCATTTTACATTCTACGCATGGGCGCCGCCACCTTGGGGCTGTTAAACGAATGTTCTCTCATTTCAACAGCGGGGATGTTTAAGCCGGCCGTCAAAAAATTTGCCGTCCGCAGGAAAACCACAGGTGGGCATGCGCCACAGGAATTGGCCAAGCCTCCCCACTACCGAGTACAGCAGGTGCGAGCGTTAAACGAAAATCTGCTCGTCGAAGTGGAGCATGCGAAAGACGTGAAAGAGAAAGAGAATGAAAGAAAAAGGAAGATAAAATAGAGAGAGAGAGAGGGAAGCGATAGAAAGTAAGAGAAAGAGAAAAATAGAGAAATATTGGGAATAAAGTCAAAAAGATAGAAATACAGTGAAAGACATTGAAAGAGAGAGAAAGAGAAATAAAGAAACTGGTCGAAAAAGATATAGAAACGACAGAGCAAGACCGAGAGAGAAATAAAGAGAAATAGAGAAAGAGAAAAAATTCAGCGAGAGAGAGAGGTAGAAAGAGAGATAGAAAGACATAGAAAGAGAAAGATAAAAAGAAACAGACGAAAAAGAGATAGAAAAACGGAGAGCAAGACGGAAAGAGAAAGAGAGAAATAAAGAGAAACAAAGAAAAAGAGAAAGAAGCAGAGAGAGAGAAAAAGAAAGGGAAGAATGATAAATTAATATAGAAAGAGCGAGAAAGAAAGAAATAGATGGAGAGAGAACGAAAGAAATAGAATGAAAGAAAGCAACAGGTACAAAAACGGATAAAAGAAAACATAGAGAAAGTGAAGAAAGAAAAAAAATAAATAAAGAGAAGCAAGGAAGGCCACCCAGCTCGGCTCTTCCTTCAGGCTTGGCACCAGTAGTGTGAAGCTGCCATAATTTTTTATATCGCGACGTGAATTAATAAGGTCATGAAACGTCGAATGCACCAACGGAACCGTTTTCATGCGTATTAGCCTGCCGTAGCACTGTTCGTTTATTTGTTAAGACACAAAACGGCAAGGTTATAGCCCAATATACCAGCACAGAAACCCATCGTTAAAATAGCCTAGAGAGAACGGAAGTGTCCGAGCGCATATACATGGTACATATGTTGCACGCGTCGTGGTTTATCAGCTGAAAGCGCGACGCAGACGTGCACGCACGAACACATTTGAGCTTTGAACGCTACATGTGTATTTTCCGGGAACCATAGACAGGGTCGCACTCAAGTAACGTTGAGCGTATTGAAGGCTATTATTAGTTGTGCTGTTTTACAGAATGCAGAATCTTCCGCTGGGCATTTGGACCAGATTTGACTGCTTAGGGCCAAGTGTGTCGCATGTAAGCTGGATTAGAGCTCTTTATTTAGGCTAGAAGCTTCGTACTGTAAAACGCCAATGCGCTTTATCGGTCACGTGCCCTCTGGCGGCTACATTCCTTAAACGCTTCCTTCGTTACGTTGACTGCTCCATTATGTTTTGTTTTGTACGTCCAGTTTTGCGCAGTGTTCGTAAACTTTGCTGCCTATCTGAAATTCTTTTAAGCGAACGTAAAGCTACATTAAGCCAGATTACCGAGACCTTCTGATGGGCGCGTTTTATATCTTCTATCGCCTGCTAGCTTTCAAAAAGACGGCTGTAGGGAAGGATGGTGGCACAGCTCGGTCGCTTAAACATTAGAAACTACTATATCTTCAGGTCTCATATCTTAGCTAAGTCGTTATAATGATGCGAACTTGTTCTATTTAGCACACCCTCTGTTGTATTTGTCAAAAACCGCACACCGTGTATGAGTGAGAGATAGACGGTAGGCACAGAAGGCGCTTGGCGAATTTAAAGTACCCGTATTGAGAGAAGCTCTCCCGAATTTCAATAAATCTGCGACTGTAACCTCGCTCTTCCTCCTTTGCCGAGTGCTCGCCCACCAGCGGAAGCCCGAATAGGTACTCCAGGTCTCCGGAACGTGCAACGTGCTAAGGAGAAATGAAAAAAAAAAAAAAAGGAACTGCGTTAATATGCCGTTTAAACGTGCCACTCGTGACTTGTGGGCGTTTCTTTATTTATTTTTATTTACAGATAATGCAGGCCCTCCTCCTCGGGCCCATGAAGGAGTGAATGCAAACAATACAAGCAGACAATAAATAGTAATACGTTGGATAGCTTGGCGTAACTGAAAAAATAAATAAATAACGAGTACACAACTGAATATTAATGAGAACGAACAGACAATGATGCCAAGGAAAGTATAGGGGATGTTATTAGAAGTAATTGTAATGTAAATGTGAATAAAGAAAAGTGGACGAAAAGATAACTTGCCACCGGCAGGGACCGAACCTGCGACCTTCGAATAACGCGTCCGATGCTTTACCACTGAGCTACGGTGGCGGTCATCCCTCCGTCCACTTTATAGGGTAGATGTGTGCATTTAAACGTTGGAGCGTCAGTAAGCGCCGCCTGCTGCCATTACGGCGAGTGTGGAATACTCTTTTTGCCTGCTGGCGTCACGTAGCACACGACTGGAAATTCATATCAGGGTTCAGTACATATATTTTTGTTATAAAAATTTCACTCGAATCAAGGTATTTTCAATATAAGTCACTTATATCAAGAATACTAATACTTTTAATGTGTTTCGTAAATGAAACCAGAGAGGCAGCGTTCATTGCTTCTGTAGATAACGCATTACAATGAAAAAATTGCGCGAGGAAAGAGAGCGAACTTGTGGACATTAATGTGGCTAGGTGGCTGCCTAAAAGTTTTATTCTGATTCGTCTTGGTTGAAAGTTTTGAAGGTTGTTGAAGATAACGTTCCCGTGATAATATGAAGTCTCCACGATAAAGTTGGTAGATGAATTTTAATCTGGATGCTATCCTGCGCTGCTCGAGTTTTTGGAGGCTTGCCTTATTGCGTAAATTTGTTACACTAGAATATCGGGAGTGAGCGGAATATATGAAGCGCAGAGCTAATTTTTTGTCTCTTTCGATTTTTTGAAATCAAATATTGCTGCCAAGGGCTCCAAATAACGTCGGCATTCTCCAATTTTGGTCACACTAGTGCAGTGGCGTAGCCAGGGGGTGGCACACCGGGCACGTGCCCCCCCCCCCCCCCCCCGAAATTTTTTTCGCCATGGCATCATCATCATCATCATCATCATCACCAGCCTGTCTACGCCCACTGCAGGGCAAAGGCCTCTCCCATGTTTCGCCAATCAACCCGGTCCTGTGCTTTCTGCTGCCACGTTATACCTGCAAACTTCTTAATCTCATCTACCCACCTAATTTTCTGTCTCCCCCTCACGCGTTTGCCATCTCTTGGAATCCAGTCAGTTACCCTTAATGACCAGCGGTTATCCTGCCGACGTGCTACGTGCCCGGCCCATATCCATTTCTTCTTCTTGATTTCAACTATGATATCCTTAACCCCCGTTTGTTCCCTGACCCACTCTGCTTTCTTCCTGTCTCTTGTCGCCATGGCATACAGAGCGAAAAATGACCATTTCATGGAGGTGCCTCCCCCGAAATCAAGGAGGTGCATCCCCCCCCCCCCCCCCCCCCGAAAAAAATTTCTGGCTACGCCCCTGCACTAGTGCTTTACATGCTTTCAGTTTTCCCATAGGAAAAGTATTGCGAAGTTTTCTCTTCAAAAAAGGACAATTTCTGTAGTTCACCCTTACACACGTTTTCAACATGCAGTTCCCAGCTAAGGTTACTTCTGAATGTGACATCTAAATATTTAACACGATCAATTCTCGTGATGGTAGCATTTCCCAAAGAGTATGTAAAGTGAAGGGGCATCTTCTATTTATTCGTCTTTTATTCTTTTACTATTCATCTTTTATTATTCGTAAAACTTATTTATTCGTCTCTCGGATCATATTTACACGATAGAATATTATACAGAAAGAGATACACAGAAGGAGGTCAAAGGAAGTTATGCTTCGCCTCACGAATTTCGTGTGATGCGGTGAAGACTAAGTAGTTGTTCCAGCTAATTGATATAAGAGGAATCTGGCTGCGTACCAGCCGCTGTAGCTTAGTGGCTTTCAGACGCGCTGCAGAGCTTGAGGCTGTGGGTTCGATCCCACCTGATACTGACTCAGCCGGGATATAACCCACAACTGAATCTACGCAGCCTCCTAGACCGACGGTTTCGCTCATTGCCCTAGGCTCCTATCTACTCATCTACAGCGTTACTGGCAGCCTTACCTGGATTCACATTTATACTCACGTCTACTCTCATGTATTCTAGAGCAGTATCGTTCATACACCGGTTTCAATATTTATTGATCAGAGGTGTGAATTACGTAGGGGGGGTGCGTTGACCTCCCCCCCCCCTCCCAATCCTTGCCAGGGAAGTTCTTGATAAATATATCTTATGTTGTCATCTCTTTCAAGATAAATGTCTTTACTCGTTTGCAACCACTCATAACTCGTATTTCAAGGTACTATATCAAAGGGCGCCAAGAAGAGCACCGATTACGTGAGATATTGGCGTTAAAGAGCAATGACGCTATGGTCGAACACGCTAATTCCAGGCTAACTCATGAGTCGACTCACTCGGACTCACTCAGACTCAAATCGAGCGGTGAGTCTTAGTCCGAGTGAGTCCGGGTGAGTAATATTTTGGTGAATTTTGACTCCGAGTGAGTCCGGTTGACGAAAATTTTCGTGAGTGTCAGTCCGAGTGAGTCCGGCTAAGGAAAATTTGGTGAGTCTGAGTCCGAGTGAGTCCAAAGCACAAGGTATATTTCTTGAGTGAGTCTGAGTGAGTCCTCCAACTTTTGCTGACCTATGCTAGGCGGAAGAGGAAAAAGAAAAGGAAGTCGAATCGAAACCCCTCAGTTGTGTTATCTTCCTGTTGTGAATTAGATGTTCATGTTTTATGTTCGCCAGCTTTACCTAATGTTAATGGGAAGGAGGAATTTTTCTCTTATGCGCTCTGACCTGCCCGCGAGTTAAGCTTGTAGTTACCAGAAAAAAAAAGAAAAAAATACAAGCCTCGTTTCGCGTGAGCATACTTTCTCATTTCTGGCGTCATTGTTTATATGCGTATTACTGTACCGTCCATACTTCTACACAGCGATCAACGACCGACAGTTCTTTCCATGTGCCGATACAGAACTGATTACGTACCCCTCTGTGAATGTGAATAAAAGCATGTAAATAAGTTAAGTTTTGGTAGCCTCCTTGGCGGACGAAAACTAAAAATAAACCCAATTACAACCTAGTCAACCTTTCGGCGACTGTAATAACTGCCGAAGTGGGTAGGTGAACAGTAGAACACAGACAAGGCCGTTCGTTTACGCCGTCCAGTTATCTCTCTAATCGTATCAGAAATAGATACTCAAGGAGCAAAATCACGCTATGTACAGACAAAACCTTGTCTTTAGAGCCTATATGATCATATGACGTCGCATAGCTTGGAGACAGGTATTGTTCACTGACGCCCACCGTATTGGAGGAGTCAAGAAGTTATCGAGCTTCCAGTACGAAGTTCCTTAGATGATGCGCTTAGTGAATTTATAAGGGCAGCTCCGGGACTCTTATAACCCGCATATGACCCCCTATTTACTGCGTGAAGGTTTCAGGCAATCAACACGAGTAAAGTATTCCGCCGGATAACTGAATTTGTCAGTTTTTGTTCATCCTGGTATGCTGCGGACGTTATCATTCATATAGTCATATCTACACGCTCCTGCTACACCCTTGCGCTCTTTTGTATGTATATCAAGCCTGTAAGCTCATTGCCCCGTCATGCATTCTTGTCAAGCAGCGAAGCAGTCAGTACTGTACCTGATAGTACTTTGATGCAGTGCTGGGCAGTATCGCGATACTCTTGTACCGCGATAGTATCTTAATATACTTTTGAGTATCTGCATTTCTGTATCGAGATACATTTGCAATATGTATTTGTATCTCAGTAGTCAAGTACTTTTAAGATGTATTTAAGATGATACTGTACAGGACACGGGTATCTCGTTACTTTTTCTTCATATGTGAGCTGACCTGTTTCTAAGGGAGAAAGGAAGACTTTTGTGCTACGCCAAGCAAAGGCACGCAGCTGGTCGCCCGCACAGAGGGAGGCGGCGAAGGGTTCCTCACAGGTACAGAGTGGCCATGTGGTAAAGCGCCCTTAACGCCGTGACGGCAGAATCGTGGAGGCAGTTCTGCCGACGAAAGTCGCAGTCTCTCAAGGCAGGTGCCGCAGTCCTATCTTTTTCGGGCAGCAAGTCATTTCGCGTCTTGTGTTGAAGCCGAACCAGCATTGTCTGAATGACAGCCTATTTGATAAGTTTCTGTTGCTTAAGTGCAGTTATCGCAACAACCATCTCAGCTATACAGATCTTGTGTCTAGAATAAAGGTATATTTTTTCCTTGATTAACTAGTGTTCGTTAGTGATTCCAGCGACATGTTTGACTTGCAATTACAATGCGGTGAAGCATTAATCCTTATATAATGTCCTGCGCCTTATTAATGGCCTTGCGGAGCACCAGAATCCCCGAAATTTAACAAGTGTTCTATAATTTGTATTTTTGTATCTATTCCTGTATCTGTATTCCAGAATGCTTTTTTCGTCTTTTTGCAAAAGTATTTCGGAAATCTCCCGTTACGTCAAAGACAAATGTATCTCAGTATCTGTATTTTAGGCTTCCAGTGCATGTATTTCGATATCTGTATTCCAGAATACTTTTCTGAGTATCTCTGCCCAGCCCTGCAGTTTGATGTTAGGAAAGATCCGTATTTCTGCAACACCTAAGGGAACGTGGAGCAGCGTCGTGGAAGGGAAGGGAGACAGGAATGGAAGATAGAAGAGAGCAGAAAGGAGAGGCCATCTTCTAAGTATGAGTACCCAAACCACTGAGTGCCAGGTCGGTGTATCCCTTTTCCCGTTATAAAAACCGTTGGGTGCCCAGCGTCACTAGAAATCGAAACCAGCACCTTCCGCCGTCGTCTATCAGCATTCTGTTTGAACTTCCCCTTACCGCTATTCGCATGAAATGATTCTGTTGTCCATGTGACACTCATGCATACCGAAGGCGCACAATATTAAAAGAAAAAGAGACCTAATTAACGCTACTTCTAACAGGAACACCATAACCGCAGATCTTTTTAAGTTCAGTTCTATAGTCTGAGTCTGAGTCTGAGTCTTTATTTCAGGCATGTATAAATAAATACATGGCTGCGGAGAAGGGAAAAAAAGCCGCTCAGTTGCGGCTTGACGAAGCTCCCTTCCCCCCGTACACATCGGTAGAGCGGTATACACGGAGCAGAAATAGCACAGACATGGAAAACTGAAAAAGTAGAGGAAAAAAAAAACAAAAAAAAAAAGATACAACAAAACAAACACGGTCAACAATAAATGGGCAATAATACAAATACACTATCTTTCCCGGTACATTCAAAGAAAGTTGTGCTCACAAAAAAAGAATTTGAAATGGCGGGCAATGCAAACATTAACTAAATAGGTTTCGAAGAGAGTTAAAGGAAATTTCGCGTATCGACGTGTGACAGAAGCCGAACTTATTAAGCAGAGAAGGCAATGCATAGCTTAGGGTTTGAGAACCGTAATTAGTACGCTTATTTTCTATTTATGGCCGCAAGGGTGGCAAATGATCGTGGCTGATGCTATTTTTCGGTCACTTAACGCTTCTGCGAGACATGATGAAGCTCGCCAACCAAGTGCTTAAAAAAAAAAAACGCGTCGTCTATGTAAAGCAATACATTACGGCGCTCGTGGGAGAGTATAAATAAAGTGTGTCACATCAACCGCCTCGGTACGTCTAACTTAAGTGCTCCAGGCGCGACAATAGCCCCTCAAATTGCAACGCAAATTGTCGGCTATCTCTTTCATCGAGGCAATCTGAGCTCGGTGATGAGCTTTCGATAACAACCTTACAATGGCGTCGAAACGGTGGCGCCGATGATAAATTTTCTCCCGCCGCCGCACTCTGTGCTTGATGGTTGTGATCGGTAGATTATTCCATCACGCGGCCGCTCATTTCGTGCACGGCGGTTCACTGCCCTGTGTAGCGGCAGGCCTGCGGCGAACGGCCTGCGCCGTATAAAGATCGCGTCTCCGCAAGCAAGCAAGCAAGCGTGTGTGTATAGGATGAGCGTCGGCGATAGCCGTAAATCACGATCGCATTAAGCGCTGTCCTTGTTGCAACTTCGGGTCTCTCCGCTATGCTTTTCCCCAAACGCTGGCTTACATTCGGATGCACCGACCAGCGTTGCCTATCGAATGCGATTGCGAAGCAGTGTCTGCTTATACTTCTTCAAGTCCACAATCGCGTAATTGCGCGAGCGCAGTGGCTCCCGACAGACACTCATACCCGTGGATGTGCGCGTGCGTGTGTAAGTCTAGTCCTCGTTCGGGCAGTTCGCGAGGGCATCACCTGCAACGTGCGCGCATGAACACACATGCTTTCTTTCGACGTGTAATGTGTACATGCGAGTAGCGTAAGTATACGGGCGCCCAAAACGCGCATCCCACCGACCTTGGTGCGTTATCTATAAATTTCCTGGAAGTAGGCTGATGCAAAGCAATGGATGACCGCTCACTTTGGCACTCGAGAAAGGTTGTGCAGAAGACTCCAGTTTGCAGGGGAGCGCGTTTTTATGGGCGCATAGTATTAAGACGTTGCTTGACGTCTTAATATTCCGCACGCCACCCTGTAGTGCTACTGCACTCACTTTGTTGTTTTTTTTTGTTTTTTTTTTCTGTTTCACTATCTGTATCTGATCTTGAGCGCGGCAATCATAGCGCGGTGAAGTTGCTGAATGGAGCTACCCTCGGGGCAGGTAATTCGGCGATGTCTATCATCGCTGAATTGCGCGATCAGTGCGCGCATCTAACAGTCGACAAAAACGCAGTGGCGACACCTACGTAACCTGCCAGGCTGCAGTGGGTGCGCGCGCATTCACGTACGCAGTCTGTGAGCGCAATTATAAGCATTGCATGCGAACGCGTGACGCTGTGTTTGCGCAGTATACGTAAACCTGCGCAGTAGTACGTACTACGGAACGTTTACGACGTGCAAGTGGCTTCTTGCGTTGGAGGAGGAATGGCTTTCTTAAGTCACAGGCTTCTCGGTTCCCCTGTTTTTCATCGAAACTTGTATGTACTTCAGTGGGCAAACTAAAATTGTGATGGTATTTGAGGGTATGTTGGTTTTGTTGTATAAGACACTTGTTTAACTGCATTTATTTCTATTGCAACTGCGCCTCGTGTGTGTGTGTGTGTGTGTGTGTGTGTGTTTGTGTGTCTGTCTGTCTGTCTGTCTGTCTGTCTGTCTGTCTGTCTGTCTGTCTGTCTGTTTGTTTGTTTGTTTGTTTGTTTGTTTGTTTGTTTGTTTGTTTGTTTGTTTGTTTGTTCCCTCCAGTTCGCAGAATCCACATGATCTGAAACTTGAGAATGGGCCCATATTCACAAAAAACATCTTGCACAAGTGCTAGAATTGTACGAAAGAAAGTGTTTGTGAATTTGCCCCTTGCTCTTCCGCTTTTTCCAGCGCACAAAATACACTCATAAACTCCTGATGATAGTTATAGATACGGACACATTTATGTTAACTTAAATTTGACATACATGCACAGGGCTTCATTCGTGAACTGCTGTTTGTGATGCTTAACGTTAAGGATGATTGTTTCAATAGTTTGTTACATCACTTCACTCGATGGAGACGAAAATGCTTGAGGCCCGTGTACTTAAATTTAGGTGCACGTTAAAAAACCACAGGTGGTCGAAATTTCCGGAGCCCTGCACTACGGCGTCTCTCATAATCATATATTGGTTTTGTGACGTTAAACCCGAATAATTATTATATAATATACATCACTTCACCGGCGAAGGTCACGAGAGGTGGGTGGATACGACACTGCTGGTAGTGCCATCTGTCGCAAGCACCCGAAAAGTAATCCGCCGGTCTGTGGCCTCCAAGATTTGCCATTCGCGTGGGCAGGAGCTCGGCGCTGCTTCAAACCCCGCCGAAATGTTTTGAGTGGTGACAGAATACGCGTTTCCCACAGCTGATGAATATAACACATTTTCGTTTCACATGTGTTCTCAAAAGATGAGCACCATTATGCAACCACATTTTTTACTGTTCTACCAAATGTTTTTGACTGCTCAGCTGCATTTTTTGTCGCACTTTTGCTAGTTTTAGTGGCTTTTACACTACACTGTGTACGCCCTGTTAATTGCATGATGACTGTTTCATAAGTCGCTTGTGCGACAATCTTCGACAGAGGAAAAAAAAAACTTCCCCATCTCCCGCTAAAGGGGACCATGTGTGGATGCGAAGCAGCGGGGAGATGGTTAGCTTGAGCGGGAGAAACGTCGCCGCTCTCGTTTCGCGGCAGCGGCCCGGGCGCTCATCGCGGCGCTGCACAGGAGAGAGAATGAGGCGCGCTCAGTCATTTTCATACCGCGGAACTACCGTGGTGCTCCCAGCGGAGTATGCAGCTGTCGCACCACCCGTCGTGCGCGTCGCTCCGTAGAGGATTCCTAGAGGAGAGAACGGGGGGGGAACCGTAGGAGAGGAGAGAGAGGGGACGCGCATGCGCTGTGGGGGGTGTGGGACGCGGAAACCGCTCCGTAGAGTAGAGGATTCCTAGAGGAGAGAAAGGGGGTGAGCGTAGGAGAGATGGGGAGAGGACGCGCGTGCTCTGTGGGGATGTCGGACGCGGGCGCCACTCCGTAGAGTAGAGCATTCCTAGAGTAGAGAAAGGGGGTGAGCGTAGGACAGAGGGGGGAGAGGACGCGCATGCGCTGTGGGGATGTCGGACACGGGCGCCGCTCCGTAGCGTAGAGGATTCTTAGAGAGGAGAAAGGGGGGTGAGCGTAGGAGAGAGGGGCAGAGGACGCGCATGCGCTGTGGGGATGTGGGACGCGGGCGCCGCTCCGTAGAGTAGATGATTCCTCGAGTAGAGAAAGGGGCTGAGCGTAGGAGAGGCGAGAGAGAGGGGGAGGGGACGCGCATGCGCTGTGGTGGTGTGGGACGCGGGACGCGGGAAGGAGGGACGGACTCCTTCCCGCCCACCTGCCACCGCACCAACCACAGTTCGGGGACAGCGTCTATGCCTCCTCGTCACCCCGTAACCTTCCGGCTCTGCGAACGCCGACCAGGGACGGCGTCCAGGCCTCCTTGGCGGCTCAACTTTCATTCATCGGCGCCGCGATACCAGTTCATGCTACGGCACCACACGGACTCCTCTCGTCTGGGAACGTGGTTAACGCTCCCATCGGCGCGGTTCCCGTGAAGTGGACTCTATCATCCCATCGGCCTCCAACGGACGCCGTCCACGCGTCCTTGGCTATGGGTTGTGCCGCCGTGAGTACCGGAGCCGCCGCATGCTCCGCAGATACCGGCTGCCCTGGTTTTGCATGCGACTCACACGAGAGCACTGTGGAGCTGACTACCTCCTCTCTGGTGAAGTTCACCTCACCGTTGATCACGATGGAGTCCACCTCCGGTGCTCGACTCCGAGTACCGCGTCGGCCCGACGATCCCAATTATAACAGCGCCATCTATCCTCTTTAGTCGTCAACTATACGAAAACCACTAACGCCATCTAGTGATATTATTTCCAAGGACATATACACACAACGCCATCTAGTGAGCAATTCTTAAAACTAACTAGAAGTGGCTACTACAACATACTATTACTGAGGAGGGAACGACCCACACCCTAAGGAGCTTCGCCCCTAAAACGTATTTTCGTGCATCATATACACAACGCGGGAAATGTTTGCAAGAATGATGGCACATAGTGCTCGAGTTGATGACCTCGTGCATGCGAACTGTGAATCTTCTGCACTCAAGTTTTCTCTCTCCTTTCTTGTTACGAAAACATCCCCCCTTCCCAACTGCACGGCAGCAAACTCTACAAAGTTCCGGTTATCCTCTCTGTCTTTCCTTCATTCTATCTCTCTTTTCACAGCTGTAATAGCCACAAGCATAGCTCGGTCAATACTCACCATCCCTCTTTATTAAACCTAACCTCACTTTACTTTCAGCACTTGTCCTGCCATTATGTGTATGGGAAGTGTGCAGATGTGTGTAGCGCGATTTTACAGCTGAAGATATGATTCCGTGGGTGAAGATATTGAAAAGAAGCAAGTGCGAGAGCGTCCATGATGGTGAAAATTAATCCAGAGTCCTCTTCTATGGCGTGCCTCATAATCGTAACGTGTTTTTTTTTAACGCGTAAAACACAGTAAATATATTTATCAAGTTTATTGCGAAGAGTTCTTCTCACTTTGATTCCTATGATCATCAGCTGTGCGCTCAGTAAAGCGACCTCACGCGTGAAAACCACGCACCTTCAATGTGGCATCCTAGCACGGAGAGAGGTTCGAGATACCTCTTCGTTTTGAATCATTAGGTCCCATTGCAATTAAACGTACGAACCACCTGACACGTAAGCATACCGCTATGCAAAGTAGCCGGCCAGAAAGGGAGCATTTCTCGGCACGGAATATAAGCAAAACCCGAGGGATTAAGAGAAAGAACGTCTTAGG